>JAHHZJ010004237.1:0-10666 GCA_021437245.1 Aegilops speltoides | reverse complement strand
GAGGTAGGGCTGCGCCAACAAGAGAAGAAACTTGTGTCTTGGGCTGCCCCTATGCCTCCACTATATATAGGGGAGAGGGGCTGCGCCCCACCCAGGTTTCCACCCCTAGGGCGGCGGCCAGCCCTAGATCCCATCTAGGGGGCGCCAAGGGGGGAAGAGGGGAAACTTGCCCCCAAGCAGGTGGGCGCCTCCCCAAACCCTAGGCGCTTTGGGCCCTTGTGGGCGGCATACCAGCCCACCTGGTCTGGTCCCTCCCACACTTGGCCCATGCAGCCCTTCGGGATGGTGGCCCCACTGTGGACCCCGACCTCCTGGTCCCCAGACGCTACCGATAAAACCCAAACTTTTCCTATGACCAAAACAGACTTCTCATATATAAATCTTTACCTCCGACCATTCCGAACTCCTCGTGACGTCCGGGATCTCATCCGGACTCAACAACATTCGTAACCACATACAAACTTCCTTTATAACCCTAGCGCCATCGAACCTTATGTGTAGACCCTACGGTTCGGGAGATCATGCGACATGACCGAGACATTCTCCGTCAATAACCAACAGCGGATCTGGATACCCATGTTGGATCCCACATGTTCCACGATGATCTCATCGGATGAACCACGATGTCAAGGACTCAATCAATCCCGTGATACAATTCCCTTTGTCTAGCGGTATAGTACTTGCCCGAGATTCGATCGTCAAGATACCGATACCTTGTTCAATCTCGCTACGCAAGTCTCTTTACTCGCTCCGAACACATCATCCCGCGATCAAGTATTTGATCACATTGTGCACATTATGATGATGTCCTACCGAGTGGGCCCAGAGATACCTCTCCGTCACCCGGAGTGACAAATCCTACCTCGATTCGTACAACCCAATGACACTTTCGAGATACCAGAGTGCACCTTTATAGCCACCCAGCTTATGTTGTGATGTTTGGTACACCCAAAGCATTCCTACGGTATCCGGGAGTTGCACAATCTCATGGTCTAAGGAAATGATACTTGACATTAGAAAAACTTTAGCATACGAACTACGATCTTTGTGCTAGGCTTAGGATTGGGTCTTGTCCATCACATCATTCTTCTAATGATGTGATCCCGTTATCAACGACATCCAATGTCTATGGTTAGGAAACCGTAACCATCTATTGATCAACGAGCTAGTCAACTAGAGGCTTACTAGGGACATGGTGTTGTCTATGTACCCACACATGTATCTGAGTTTCCTATCAATACAATTATAGCATGGATAATAAACGATTATCATGAACAAGGAAATATAATAATAACTAATTTATTATTGCCTCTAGGGCAGATTTCCAACTGTCTCCCACTTGCACTAGAGTCAATAATCTAGTTCACATCGCCATGTGATTAACACTCACAGGTCACATCGCCATGTGACCAACATCCAAAGAGTTTACTAGTGTCATTAAACTAGTTCACATCATCATGTGATTAAGACTCAATGAGTTCTGTGGTTTGATCATGTTTTGCTTGTGAGAGAGGTTTTAGTCAATGGGTTTGCAACATTCAGATCCGTATGTACTTCGCAAATCTCTAGGTCATATTGTAAATGCTGCTTCCACGCTCCACTTGGAGCTATTCCAAATGGTCGCTCCACTATATGTATCCGGTTTGCTACTCAGAGTCACTCGGATAGGTGTTAAAGCTTGCATCGTCGTAACCCTTTACGCCGAACTCTTTATCACCTCCATAATCGAGAAACATATCCTTATTCCTCTAGGGATAATTTTGACCGCTATCTGGTGATCCACTCCTTGATCACCTTTGTACCCTCTTGCCACACATGTGGCAAGGCACACAACAGGTGCGGTACTTAGCATAGCATACTGTAGAGCCTACGTCTAAAGCATAGGGGACAACCTTCGTCCTTTCTCTCTTTTCTGCCGTGGTCGAGCTTTAAGTCTTAACTTCATACCTAACAACTCAGGCAAGAACTCCTTCTTTGACTGATCCATCTTGAACACCTTCAAGATCATGTCAAGGTATGTGCTCATTTGAAAGTACTATTAAGCATTTTGATCTATCTTATAGATCTCGATGCTTATTGTTCAAGTAGCCTAATCCAGGTTTTCTATTGAAAAACATCTTTCAAATAACCCTATATGCTCTTCAGAAATTCTACATCATTTCTGATCAACAATATGTCAACAACATATACTCATCAGAAATTCTATAGTGCTCCCACTCACTTATTTGGAAATACAAGTTTCTCATAAACTTTGCATAAACCCAAAATCTTTGATCATCTCATCAAAGTGTACATTCCAACTCTGGGATGCTTACTCTAGTCCTTAGAAGGATTGCTGGAGCCAGCATACCTTTTATCATCCTTAGGATCGACAAAACCTTTCTGATTGTATCACATACAACCTTTCCTTACGAAGACTGGTAAGGAAACTCGTTTTGACATCCATCTGCCAGATTTCATAAATGCAGCTAATGCTAACATGATTCCGACGGACTTAAGCATCGCTACGGATGAGAAAATCTCATTGTAGTCAACTCCTTGAACTTGTGAAAAACTCTTTGCCACAAGTCGAGCTTCATAGATGGTGACATTACCATCCACGTCCGTCTTCTTCTTAAAGATCCATTTATCTCAATGGCTTGCCGATCATTGGGCAAGTCCACCAAAGTCCATGCTTTGTTCCGATACATGGATCCTATCTCGGATTTCATGGCTTCTAACCATTTGTCGGAATTTGGGCCCACCATCGCTTCTCCATAGCTCGTAGGTTCATTGTTGTCTAGCAACATGACCTTCAAGACATGATTACTGTACCACTCTGAAGCAGTACGCATCCTTGTCACCCTACGAGGTACGGTAGTGACTTGATCCGAAGTTTCATGATCACTATCATAAGCTTCTACTTCAATTGGTGTAGGTGCCATAGGAACAACTTCATGTGCCTTGCTACACACTAGTTGTAGTGATGTTTCAATAACCATATCAAGTCTCCACCATCCTCCCACTCAACTTTTCGAGACAAACTTTTCCTCGAGAAAGGACCCGGTTCAAGAAACAATCCCTATTGCTTTCGGATCTGAATTAGGAGGTATACCCAACTGTTTTGGGTGTCCTATGAAGATGCATTTTATCCGCTGGTTCGAGCTTATCAACCTGAAACTTTTTCCACATAAGCGCCGCAGCCCCAAACTTTTAAGAAACGACAACTTAGGTTTCTCCAAACCATAGTTCAAACGGTGTCATCTCAACGGAATTACGTGGTGCCCTATTAAAGTGAGTGCGGTTGTCTCTAATGCCTAACCCATGAACGATAGTGGTAATTCGATAAGAGACATCATGGTACACACCATATCAATAGGGTGCAACTATGATGTTCAGACACACCATCACACTATGGTGTTCCAGGCGGTATTAATTGTGAAACAATTTCCACAATGTCTTAATTATGTACAAAGCTCAGAACTCAGATACTCATCTCTATGATCATATCATAGACATTTTATCCTCTTGTCACGATGATCTTCAACTTCACTCTAAAATTACTTGAACCATTCAATAATTCAGACTTGTGTTTCATCAAGTAAATATACTCAAGATTCTACTCAAATCATCCGTGAAGTAAGAACATAATGATATCCATCTCAGGCCTCAAAGACTCATTGACTGCACACATCAAAATGTATTACTTCCAACAAGTTGCTTTCTTGTTCCAAAAACGAGGCTTTCAGTCATCTTTCCCATGTGGTATGATTTGCATGTCTCAAGTGATTCAAAATCAAGTGAGTCCAAACGGCCCATTTGCGTGGAGTTTCTTCATGCATATACACCAATAGACATGGTTCACATGTCTCAAACTTTTCCAAAAATGAGTGAGTCCAAAGATCCATCAACATGGAGCTTCTTCATGCGTTTTATACCAATACATGGCAGTGCCACAAGTAGGTGGTACTATCATTACTATCTTATATCTTTTGGCATGAACATGTGTATCACTACGATTGAGATTCAATAAACCATTCATTTTAGGTGTAAGACCAATGAAGGTATTATTCAAATAAACAGAGTAACCATTATTCTCCTTAAATGAATAACCATATTGCGATAGACATAATCCAATCATGTCTATGCTCAATGCAAACACCAAATAACAATTATTTAGGTTTAACACCAATCTTGATGGTAGAGGGAGCGTGCGATGCTTGATCACATCAAGCTTGGAAAAACTTCCAACACATAGTCTCCGTTTACTCTGCAGCCTTTTATTTCGAGTTACTAACACTTAGCAACCGAACCGGTATCTAATACCCTGGTGCTACTAGGAGTACTAGGAAAGTACACACTAACATAATGTATATCTAATATACTTCTATCGACCTTGCCAGCCTTCTCATCTACCAAGTATCTAGGGCAATTCTCGCTCCAAAGGTTGTTCCCTTATTACGTAAGCACTTAGTCTCGGTTTGGGTTCCACCTTGTGTTTCTTCACTAGAGCAAGAGCTGATTTGTCGCTTCATGAAGTATCCCTTCTTGCCCTTGCCCTTCTTGAAACTAGTGGTTTCACCAACCATCAACAATTGATGCTCCTTCTTGATTTCTACTTTCTCGATGTCATACATCGCTAATATCCAAGGATCATCATATCTATCCTCGATATGTTATAGTTCATCACGAAGCTCTAGCAGCTTGGTGGCAATGACTTTGGAGAAACATCATTATCTCATCCGAAGATCAACTCCCACTTGATTCAAGTGATTGTTGTACTCGTATAATCTGAGCACAAGCTCAACGATTGAGCTTTTCTCCTTAGTTTGCAGGCTAAGAAAATTGTCGGAGGTCTTATACCTCTTGACATGGGCACAAGCTTGAAATCCCAATTTCAGCCCTCAAAACATCTCATATGTTTTATGCGACATTTCAAAACGCCTTTGGTGCCTCAACTCTAAACCGCTTAACCGAACTATCACGTAGTTATCAAAACGCGTATGTCCGATGTTCGCAACATCCACAAACGACGTTAGGGGTTCAAAGACACCGAGCGTGCATTAAGGACATAAGCTTTCATCGTCCGCATAATCGCCATCACAACTTTCAACTATATTTTCTAGGAACATATCTAAACAAAGGGAACTAAAGCGAGCCATTTACATAATTTGTAAAGATCTTTTGACTATGTTCAGATAACTAAGTTCATCTTATGAACTCCCACTCGATAAACATCCTCTAGTCATCTAAGTGATTACATGATCCGAGTCAACTAGGCCGTGGTCCGATCATCACGTGAGACGGACTATTCATCATCGGTGAACATCTTCATGTTGATCGATCTACTATACGACTCATACTCGACTTTTCGGTCTCTTGTGTTCCGAGGCCATGTTTGTACATGCTAGGCTCGCAAGTCAACCTAAGTGTTTCAAGTGTAAATCTGGCTTACACTCGCTTGTATGTGAACGTAAGAATCTATCACACCCGATCATCACGTGGTGCTTCAAACGATTTAACTTTCGCAATGGTGCACAGTTAGGGGGAACACTTTCTTGAAATTTTAATGAGGGATCATCTTATTTACTACCGTCGTTCTAAGCAAATAAGATGCATAAACATGATAAACATCACATGCAATCAAAAAGTGACATGATATGGCCAATATCATATTGCTCCTTTTGATCTCCATCTTCGGGGCTCCATGATCAGAATCGTCACCGGCATGATACCATGATCTCCATCATCATGATCTCCATCATCATGTCTTCATGAAGTTGTCTTGCCAACTATTACTTCTACTACTATGGCTAACGGTTTAGCAATAAAGTAAAGTAATTACATGGCATTGCAGGTCATACAATAAACTAAGACAACTCCTATGGCTCTTGCCGGTTGTCATACTCACCGACATGCAAGTCGTGATTCCTATTACAAGAACATGATCAATCTCATACATCACATATCATTCATCACATTCTTGTTGGCCATATCACATCACATAGCATACCCTGCAAAAACAAGTTAGACGTCCTCTAATTGTTGTTTGCATGTTTTACGTGGCTGCTATGGGTTTCTAGCAAGAACGTTTCTTACCTACGCAAAACCACAACGTGATATGCCAATTTCTATTTACCCTTCATAAGGACCCTTTTCATCGAATCCGCTCGACTAAAGTGGGAGAGATCGGCACCGCTAGCCACCTTATGCACCAAGAGCATGTCACCGGTGGAACCTGCCTCACGAAGTGTACGTAAGGTCGGTCTGGGCCGCTTATCCCACAATACCGTCGAATCAAGATTGACTAGTAACGGTAAGCATATTGAACAAAATGAACGCCCACAACTACTTTGTGTTCTACTCGCAAAGAATCTATGAAATAGACCTAGCTCATGATGCCATCATTGGGGAACGAGCGAAATTCAAAAAATTTCCTACGTGTCACCAAGATCTACCCATGGAGAAACCAGCAATGAGGGGAAGGAGAGTGCATCTACATACCCTTGTAGATCTCTAAGCGGAAGCGCTCAAGAGAACGGGGTTGAAGGAGTCGATTGCCGTGATCCAAATCACCGGAGATCCTAGTGTCGAATCTAACGGCACCTCCGCTGCTCAACACACGACAGCCCGGTGACGCCTCCCATGCCTTGATCCAGCAAGGAGAGAGGGAGAGGTTGAGGAAGACTCCATCCAGTAGCAGCACAACGGCGTGGTGGTGGTGGAGGAGCGTGGTGATCCAGCAGGGCTTCGGCAAGCACCGCGAGGTATGAGGAGAAAGAGAGGTAGGGCTACGCCAACAAGAGAAGAAACTTGTGTCTTGGGCTGCTCCTATGCCTCCACTATATATAGGGGGAGAGGGGGCTGCGCCCCCACCTAGGTTTCCACCCCTAGGGGCGGCGGCCATCCCTAGATCCCATCTAGGAGGGCGGCCAAGGGGGGAGAGGGGGAAACTTGCCCCCCAAGCAAGGTGGGGCGCCCCCTCCCCAAACCCTAGGCGCCTTGGGCCCTTGTGGGGGGGGGGCACACCAGCCCACCTGGGGCTGGTCCCTTCCCACACTTGTCCCATGCAGCCCTCTGGGGATGGTGGCCCCACTTGGTGGACCCCCGGGACCCTTCCGGTGGTCCCGGTACGTTACCGATAAAACCCAAAACTTTTCCGGTGACCAAAACAGGACTTCTCATATATAAATCTTTACCTCCGACCATTTCGAACTCCTCGTGACGTCCGGATCTCATCTCGACTCCAAAAAGATTCGCAACCACATACAAACTTCCTTTATAACCCTAGCGCCATCGAACCTTATGTGTAGACCCTACGGGTTCGGGAGACATGCGACATGACCGAGACGCTTCTCCCGTCAATAACAAACAGCGGATCTCGATACCCATGTTGGCTCCTACATGTTCCAAAATGATCTCATCGATGAACCACGATGTCAAGGACTCAATCAATCCCGTGATACAATTCCCTTTGTCTAGCGGTATAGTACTTGCCCGAGATTCGATCGTCGGTATACCGATACCTTGTTCAATCTCGCACGCAAGTTTCTTTACTCGCTCAGAACACATCATCCCGTGATCAACTCTTTGATCACATTGTGAACATTATTATGATGTCCTACCGAGTGGGCCCAGAGATACCTCTCCGCCACACGGAGTGACAAATCCCAGCCTCGATTCGCATATCTACTATATGATTCAAGCTCGACCTTCGGTCTCCGTGTTCGAGGCCATATCGTATATGCTAGGCTCGTCAAGTTTAACTGAGTATTCGCGTTGCAACTGTTTTGCACCGTGTATTTGAGCGTAGAGCCTATCACACCCGATCATCACGTGGTGTCTCAGCACGATGTGCATACTCAGGGAGAACACTTCTTGATAATTAGTGAGAGATCATCTTAAAATGCTACCGTCAATCAAAGCAAGATAAGATGCATAAAGGATAAACATCACATGCAATCAATATCGTGATATGATATGGCCATCATCATCTTGTGCTTGTGATCTCCATCTTCAAAGCACCGTCGTGATCACCATCATCACCGGCGACACCTTGATCTCCATCGTAGCATCGTTGTCGTTCGCCATCTATTGCTTCTCGACTATCGCTACCGCTTAGTGATAAAGTAAAAGCAATTACGGGATGTTTGCATTTCATACAATAAGCGACAACCATATGGCTCCTGCCGATTGCCGATAACTCGGTTACAAAACATGATCATCTCATACAATAAAATGTAGCATCACGTCTTCACCATATCACATCACAACTTGCCCTGCAAAAACAAGTTAGAGCGTCCTCTACTTTGTTGTTGCAAGTTTTACGTGGCTGCTACGGGCTTAGCAAGAACCGTTCTTACCTCGTATCAAAACCACAATGATAGTTGGTCAAGTTAGTGCTGTTTTAACCTTCGCAAGGACGGGCGTCATGCACTCGATTCAGCTAAAGTGAAGAGCAGACACCGCCAGCCACCTTTAAGCACGAGTGCTCGAACGGTGAAACCAGTCTTGCATAAGCGTCGCGTAATGTCGATCCGGGCCGCTTCATCTCACAATATCGCCAACCAAAGTATGACATGCTGGTAAGCGATATGACTTGTATCGCCCACAACTCACTTGTGTTCTACTCGTGCATATGACATCTACGCATAAAACCAGGCTCGGATGCCATTGTTGGGGAGCGTAGTAATTTCAAAAAATCCTACGCACGCAAGATCATGGTGATGACATAGCAACGAGAGGAGAGTATTGTCCACGTCCCTCGTGGGCCGTGGACGAAGCGTTATGACAATGCGTTGATGTAGTCATGCGTCTTCACGATTCGACCGATCCAAAGTACGTAACGACGGCACCTCGAGTTCAGCACACGTCAGCTCGATGGCGATCCCCGGGCTCCGATCCAGCAAAGCGTCGAGGATGAGTTCACAGCGACGGCGTGGCGATGATGATGTTCTACGGGCGAGAGCTTCGCTTAAACTCCTGACGATATGACCGGTGGAATATGGTGGAGGGGCACGCACGGCTAAGGAACAATCCGTAGATCAACTTGTGTGTCATGGGGTGCCCCTGCCCCGTATATAAAGGAGGGAGGGGGAGTGCGTCCGCCAAGGAGGGCGCCAGGAGGAGTCCTACTCCCCCGGGAGTAGGATTCCCCTTCCAAGTAGTAGGAGTAGGAGTCAAGGAAAGGGGAAGAGAAGAGAAGGAGGGGCGCAGCCCCCCCTAGTCCAATCGGACTAGGCCTTGAGAGGCGCCAACCTCTCCTCTTTCTTTCCCTAAAGCCCAATAAGGCCCATATACTCCCGGTGAATTCGGTACTCGAAAAATACCGAATCACTCGGAACCTTTCCGAACTCCGAATATAGTCGTCCAATATATCGATCTTTACGTGCGGACCCTCATCGTCGAAACCTTAAGCGTGCGGACCCTACGGGTTCGAGAACTATGTAGACATGACCTAGAACTATTCTCGGTCAATAACCAATAGCGGAACCTGGATGCCCATATTGGCTCCTACATATTCTCGAAGATCTTTATCGGTCAAACCGCATAACGACATCGTTGTTCCCTTTGTCATCGGTATGTTACTTGCCGAGATTCGATCGTCGGTACCCAATACCTAGTTCAATCTCGTTACCGGCAAGTCTCTTTACTGATACGTAATGCATCATTCCGTAACTAACTCATTAGCTACATTGCTTGCAAGGCTTATAGTGATGTGCATTACCGAGAGGGCCGAGATACCTCTCCGATAATCGGAGTGACAAAACCTAATCTCGAAATCGCCAACCCAACATGTACCTTTGGAGACACTTGTAGTACTCCTTTATAATCACCCAGTTAGTTTTGGCGTTTGGTAGCACCCAAAGTGTTCCTCCGTATGGCAGGAGTTGCATAATCTCATAGTTACGAGGAACATGTGTAAGTCGTGAAGAAAACAATAGCAACATACTAAGCGATCAAGTGCTAGGCTAACGGAATGGGTCATGTCAATCACATCATTCTCCTAATAATGTGATCCCGTTAATCAAATGACAACTCATGTCTATGGTTAGGAAACTTAACCATCTTTGATTCACGAGCTAGTCAAGTAGAGGCATACTAGTGACACTATGTTTGTCTATGTATTCACACATGTATTATGTTTCCAGTTAATACAATTCTAGCATGAATAATAAACATTTATCATGAAATAAGGAAATAAATAATAACTTTATTATTGCCTCTAGGGCATATTTCCTTCACTCTCCCTACGTGATGGTGTTTGTTTTGCTACTCTTCGAGGTTTCTCCCATGTGATAATGGAAGTAGACTGCTTGGAGTTGGTGACACTATGGAATTCTTGCCACAATTCTCGTTCTATTGTGGCCTACTTATTAGATGAGATAGGAGAGCTTAGTACTTACTTTACATCTTTTGATATTTGCCATGTAAGTAGATAAGCTAATCTTCCTGCGCATCTATGTGTGAAGCGTGCTTGTGCACTGGATGTAACAGATTAGCTGGATGGATGAAACCCCAAGCTTCTTGTTGACCAGCTTATTGGCTGACTCATCCAAGAATGCTTTTCGATGAATAAAGCTCTCCAATTAGCCTGCAAGAAAAAAGGTGCTAGTATGATTTAGGAAACATCCCAGCTCGTGCTACTTACCAATGGAAGGCATTGCAGTATTACTTAATTAGTCAT
>JAHHZJ010004236.1:0-10064 GCA_021437245.1 Aegilops speltoides | reverse complement strand
GGGTACATATCATAAATATGCCCATAGCCATGTCATAACTATGAAACTCCTATTGGCCCTTCACACCAAACCCACTCACAACCGGCTGTTTGGGCGCTTTCGCCCAATCTCCGCCCATAAACAACCCAAGCTCATGTTTCTTTCTGCAATGTGCTTTCCATGGCTATTCGCCCACAAAGGGTTTCAAGTGCCTTGACATTCCATGGCGTATATCCGCGCTTTTGATGAGACAAAATTTCCTTTCTCGAACTCCATCCAAATGTTGCACCTTCGAAAGAAATTCTTCTTTACCATCTAGTCTTACCGGCATTTATCATGGGGATAATGATTGGGGATCCAATATGACTAATATTCATAACCAAGTGCATGAGTTCTATGATGATGCGATAAAACAACGAAATGGTGCAGAACCCATCAAATGGCTTGAAAATCGCAAAATCGCCATATTTCGTGTCCAAGGTCAGAAGATCTTCCTCGATCAGTTCCACCGAGTTCGGCAAGATCCTCCTGGATCGAGTCGCATGGGAAACGCGTGGAATTCCGCCTCGCCAACCAATCCAACAACGGCCCTCTGCCATGCGATCACCACGCCGATCCGCGCCTCCACCTCATAGTGCGTAACGGCATTAGCACCGTTCTGTGGCCCAGAGGTGCCAACATAACGCACTAAATTTTCACTAAAGGCCCCCCCTTTAGTACCGGTCAAACGACCTGAAGCACTTTGCTCCCTAGGTGGTTTTGGTAATTAAGCAACATACTTTGTGGTTGACTAATGCTTTTATCAAGTATGTTTGAAAGTCAACCACTGCATGGCAAAAGGACTAGAGGTGAACCCTAGGATGCTAAGGAAAGGATTGGCAAAAGCTCAAGACTCCATTTTTGGTTTAGTGATCCAGATCACATTGAGTCCATAGGAAAGCCAATACTATTAAAAGGGGTGAGGTTATGATGATGATCCTGGTTGTCAAGTGCTTAGTGATTTATCCTCTCAAACTATCGCAATCTTTCATTCCAACATAAACTCAAAGTAATCTGGTCCCACGATTCCAAACTCATCACACGAGATGAACCACCTCAATATTGCCAAACCCTAGAATCTCGGATTTTCGATTCCAAACTCGGTCTTTCCAATTGGTGTTGCCAAGCTTGAACCTTCAGACTCAAATCGTGTCACCGAGATGAAAGTCGTCCCACCGAGATTGGCAAACCCTAGACTTTGGAAGAATCGGACTACCGAATTGTATTTTCGTCCCAGAAAATCCAACGTCACAAGATTTGAACTTTCGGTTCACCGAGTTGTCAACTGCCGCCGAGATTGGTCAAAATGTGTAACGGTTGATTTTTGTGGAGCTATAAATACCCTCCACCTCCTCTTCATTCGTGGAGAGCCATCGAAAACTACCACTCCTACCTTACATTTTCGAGGAAAACTACCTACCCTTGTGTTGAGATCAAGTTGCTCCACTCCCACCATATGAAACTTGATTTCTAGTCTTCCAAGTGCTTTCCACTCAATCCTTCTTCCACCACAGCCAAATCGTGAGGAGAGTTGAGTGTTGGGGAGATTATCATTTGAAGCACAAGACGGAGTTCATCATCACCAACCCCATCTATTACCTTTTGGAGGTGGTGCCTCCTAGATTGGTTAGGTGTCGCGGGAGCCTCCGCATGATGTGGAGTTGAACCAAGGAGTTTGTAAGGGCAAGGGATCGCTTACTGTGAAGATCTACCCAGTAAGGCTAGTCCTCGGGACGTAAGCCATGATGGCATAGACAAGGTTGCTTCTTCGTGGACCCTTGGGGTGGAGCCCTCCGTGGACTCCAAGGCCAATTCCTCCGTGGGTTGAAGTCTCCATCAACGTGGATTGACGATAGCACCACCTATCGGAACCACGAGAAAAACTCCGGTTCCAATTGCGCTTCCTCTTCACAATCTCTCCCTTACTATTCATGCAATTTACTTTCCGCTGCCCATACTCTAGAATTGCATGCTTAGTATGTTGCGACTTGTATGCATGATGCTTGCTTGCTTTCATTGTGAATTTGCTATGAACTTATGTTAATCAAAAGGCATAATCTTTTATCTTGTCGAGTTGTTAATCACCCCTCTAGACCTTTGCCTTCACGATCCTACAATTGGTATCGAGCATTGGTCTCCATTGCTTTGGTTTACACCATTGGAGGAAGATGGCGTTCACGTTGGGATGTTAGCATAGAGTGCCATTCTTGATGGAGTGTCCTATAACTCGTGGAGGATTGAAATGCTTGCTATCTTTAAGATATACAACTTACAAATATGTTGAAACCCCATATGTAATTTGACCCTTGCACCTCATAGATGAAGAGCTTGATTTGTTCGAACCTTAGAACCAATCTTATCATTAGAGGTTTGCCGATAACTTGTTAGCTTCACAACTTTGAGTGCCCATGCTATGTGGAAGTTCTTGGAAGAACTTTACCGACTACTCTTGAGAGGTCTTGATGAAATTCTATACAAGCTTTGAATTTGAATGTTCCCCAAAGATCCTAACTTTGATAAATGCTTTTTGAGCTTTGATCTTATGAAAAGAAGGTGATCCGGTTTATCAATGTTCAATAAGAAATGCTCTTGTTTTGCATTCCGATGACTATTATCACGTTGATAAACTGATGCAAGTCATTGTCAAATTGACCTAGGTATTGATGATGAATTATCTATGGGTCAATATGATGATGAGCATGAGCATGATGACGATTGGACACGAGCTGACAAGATCATGAAGAGTCTCATTAATGGCAAATATGAGAGACTACATATCCGGTGGAAAGAATGGATTCTTGATAGTGGATGCACCGATCACATGACCGGAGATGAAGACATGTTTGAGAGCTTGCAAAGAACGATGGTCCACGAAGTATGTGACTTTTGGAGACAACTCCAAAGTAGTATTGGCCTTGGTAAGGTGGCCATATCTCATGATAGCTCCATTAAAATGTCATGCTTGTTGAATCACTTGGATACAATTTACTTTCCGTGTCTAGATTAGTGACTTTGGATACAATGTGCTATTCACCAAAGTAGATTGCCAAGTTTTGAGTGACAATCATAACATGGTCTTCGGCATTCGTGAGGTGACCTATACATTGTCGATTTCACTGAAGCTCAACCTGAACTTGCTTTATCGCTAAACTGCTAAAGGGCTTTGCATAGAAGGCTTGGACATGTTGGTATGCAAATTTAGATAAGCTAATCAAGGGATCACATTCTTGGTGTTAAAGATGTTTTTTGACAAAGATAGACTCAAAGCATGTCAAGCGAAAACAAGTAGGAGAAGTCATCCTGAAGAATATCATGACCACAAGGAGACCGCTTGAAGCTTCTTCATATGGATTTCGTATCTTCAAAGCCTTGTTAATCCTTTCAGTTTGTGTATTTCCAATTTGGGTATTCTTTGAACAAATCGCAGTTTAAAATCTTCAAAACCTTTCAGAAAGGCTCAAATCAATTTGAGGTGAAGATCAAGAAGGTTCGGAGGACAACGAACGGAGTTCAAAACGCCCATGGGACTCTTTTCTTGATGAGGAAGGATTCTCATGAGTTCTCACCGATACACACCTCAACAAACGGGTTGTTGAGAGGAAGAACCGACGCTCATTGAGATGGCGAGGACAATGCTTGATGAATACAAGACACCAAAACACTTTTGGGTGAAGCCCGAGAACACTTGTCATGCCATACAGACTTTATCTTCACAAGCTTCTCCAAGACTTCATACAGCTCCTTACGGTAACAAACCCCAAGTGGATATTTTGTGTCTTTGGTTCAAAATGCTATATTCTTGATAAGCATCGTCGGTAAATTTGCTCCTAAAACTCATGAAGGCTTTTTCTCGTTATGGATCAAACTCTCACACCTACGTGTTCACAATAATTTCACCCAAAGGTTGAAGAGACGGTAGATGTGAAGTTTGATGAATCTAATGGCTCGAAGTAGAGCAAATGCCTATTGATGTAGGAGACAAGGACCCATCGGCCATTCAAGATTTATCCATTGGAAAGATTCGCCCCATGGAAGTGAAGGAGAGTACCTCATCTACATATGTGGAGCCCCCACCTCCGAAGGTGAACCTCAAGGCAACATGGAGGCTTCCACAAGTGGAACCCACCAAGATGAGGAAGTGCGACAAGAAGATCCACCACAACCTCCTTCTCCACCACCTCAAGACAACACCAACAACACGATGAAGAAGAAGATGAGGATGATGAGGAAGCTCAGCCACCACCACAAAAGCTATCCCGAGTTCGAGAAAGAGTCAAGAAAGACCATCCCGTGGAACAAATGATGAATGAATCGACTGGGAGAATCACTCGCCTAAAACTCGCTTAGCTAACTTTTGTGAGCATTACTCATTTATTTCAAGTCTTGAACCTATGAAGGTAGAAGAAGCGCTGAAGACCCGGATGGGTGAACGCTATGCATGAAGAGCTGCACAACTTCGAGAGGAACAACGCTTGGTCTTTGGTAGAGAAGCCCAATGATGACCAAAACGTCATTGGAACCAAATGGGTGTTTCGAACAAGCAAGATGAAGATGGACAAGTCATCCGAACAAGGCTCGCCTCAGAGCACAAGGTTACACACAAGTCGAAGGTATGGACTATGGTGAGACCTAGCCTGTTGCTAGACTTGAGTCCATTCAGATTCTTCTTGCTTATGCCAACCACCATAACATTACTCTCATCAAATGGACATTAAAAGTGCTTTTCTAAATGGTGAAATTGAGGAGGAAGTTTTGTGAAACAACCTCCCGGATTTGTGAATCCTAAAAGCCTAATCATGTTTACAAATTGCACAAAGCTCTTTATGGTCTTAAACAAGCCCCTAGAGCTTGGTACAAATGCTTGACTAGCTTTCTTCTTGAAAAAGGATTTGAAATTGGTAAAATTGACTCAACGCTATTCACAAAAGGGTTGACGGTGAACTATTTGTGTGCCAAATATATGTCGATGATATTATCTTTGGATCAACTAACCCGATTTTAGTGAGAAGTTTGGAAAGCTTATGTCGAGAAGTATGAGATGTCCATGATGAGTGAACTCAAGTTCTTCCTTGGGTTGCAAATCAGCAATCTAAGGAGGGTACTTTTGTCTCACAAACTAAGTACACTAAGGATCTCTTCAAGAAGTTCAACATGCAAGAGAGCAAAGGTATGAGAACCCCATGCCTACTAATGGACATAATGATTTGACTAAAGATGGAGAACCTTGATCAAAAGGTATATCGATCCATGATTGGTTCTCTACTATATCTTGCTTTCGTCCCGATATTATGCTTGAGTGTATGCATGTGTGCTCGATATCAAGCTGCTCCTAAAGAATGTCATCTTAAAGTGTTAAAAGAATTGTGAGATATTTGATACACACACCTAACTTTGGCATTTGGTATCCTAAGAGGGCCTCTTTCGATCTTGTTGGCTATTCCCTGGACTATGCCGAGACAAGATAGATAGAAAGTCAACTTGGTACATGTCAATTTCTCGATCCCTTGTATCTTGGTCATCCAAGAAACAAAACTCAATATCTTATCATCGCAAGGTAATATATTGCTGCTGGTTCGTGTTGTGCCTTGGGCCTATGGATGAAACAAATGCTTAAGGACTATGGGATACATGCAGACATGTTCCTTTGCTTTGTGACAACGAGTGCAATTAAGATTGGACACAATCCTGCAACACTCTCGCACAAACACATTGAAGTTCGCCACCATTTTATTCGTGATCATATTGCTAAGGGTGACATTGATCTTAAGCATGTTCGATCGACAAACATTGAGATATCTTCACAAAACCACTTGATGAGAAAGTGTTTTGTCGCTGAGGAGTGAGTTGAACATCATTGATGCTTCAAACTTGGAGTGAAAACTCCATTGATGCATGCAAGGCATGAGCCTAATTGACTAATCCTTGATATTTTCTTATGATGATGATCATATGTCTTGGACACATTTGCCCCTTGTATTGCATCTAACTCCTTGCGTACTTGGATGGTCTACATTCTACAAGATTATCACACTCACTCAAATCATGAGTAATCTTTTCATTGACCAAGTATCTAGCTCTTGGGATGTTGAGTTCAAGGAACAAAATTCCACATATCCTTTTGACACCATATACTTCTAGAACTTCACCATGTCATATTGATATTCTTGAGTATTTCCTTGCTTGCCTAACCCATGTAGGAAGATGAACTACACACTTGAAAATGGTGCTCCAACTTCACATCCTATGAGCATCAACATCAAGTTCACCTACATGAGAACAAGCAACAACAAGCCCAAGGTATGTCTTTCACATCTTGAAAAGCTTTGCTCAAAGACATGAGTACAAGCGCTTCAAAAGATGTGATCACATCAAATGCTTAATCAAAAATGGTAACCCCATTTTGAGCTTAAACGATGAGTATGACCTATGATCAAATGTTCTCATTTGACTCCTAAGTCAATATACTCAAACATAGGTGACTTTGTCGAACCCTATCTAGATGAAGTACATATGTTTTGGAGTTTCTTTTCTCTTATGCCTCTCATTGAGTTTTTGCTTATTTTTTTTTTTAAAAAAACTTCATCTAGCAATTTTTTCATTTCTTTTCCGGTCTTGTGTATATCCTTTAGCTCGATAAATTCTAAAATCATTTACAAATTCATTGCAAATCTTCAAACATTTCTTGCAAAGTGAGCTGAATTTTTTTACATTTCCTTGAAATTAAACTCAAGGCCACCGATTCAATCGTTCGGTCCGACCAAAAGGATCTCCCTAAGTCTCGACTTTCGACCACCGATCCATCAATTCGTGTCACCGATTTACTTCACGAGGATATCATCTTCTACAGCTCATCCAATGATTTACATTCTACATACTATTTGCTCGCCAGGATTCTTAATGAACCCACTTCTTTCCTTCCATCTTTTCGCCCTTCCCGGTTCACGTCCTTTTGCACTTGATGTCAAGGGGAGAAGATTTAGGGGAGGTGCTTAAGGGAAGATTGGAGGATAAGGGAAAAGATATCTTAAAGGAAGAAAACATCCTTACCTTAAGGGAGAGGATCACATCAAAGCTTTGCCATATATTTCACTGGATCATACTTTTGGCATTATTCTCCGATTTTGCTTCTCTTGCTCTCACCATTGGTATATTCAAATGTACAATTGGTATCTTATACAATTGGTATCTTAAAAGATCACAATTGGTATTTTATGAAAAGCAAAATCTCTCGAGCTCATTGAAAATCTTTTAGTCTTGGGAGACATGTTGGTTGATTCAAGCTAGTGCTCAACATGAGACACTCTTTATACATGTCTTCCCGGCTTGGTACTTTGATGTTTTCTGTTGGTAAGAACTACTTTGTGTTATCTAACCGTGTTTTCCCAAGTTTATTTCTTCGTGTACATCACCAAGGAACTTCAAGGTAAGTATATGCATCTTGCAGATGTGCATGATGGTGACTTGCTTGTGAATATTTGTTTGCAAGAAATCACCATGCACATATGCATCATCTCTCATTTACCCTCATCTCGCCTGATGCATATAGCCAAGCTGCATGCAGCACATCTTGCTTTTTCTCTCATGTGTGCTTGTGGTAGTCCAAAACCAAAATCTAAAATCTTGCACACTTGTAGGGGGAGCCTGTGTACTACATGTTTGTCAAAGCTTTAATGTTAACCCTGTCTTTCTTTCAAGAAGCTTTGATATCTTTTTTCGGTGTTGCCATCAATTACCAAAAGGGGAGATTGAAAGCACATTTGCTCCCTAGGTGGTTTTGGTAATTAATGACAACATACTTTGTGGTTGTACTAATGCTTTTATCAAGTATGTTTCAGAAAGTCAACCACTCGCATGGCAAAAGGACTAGAGAGGTGAACCCCTAGGATGCTAAGGAAAGGATTGGCAAAGCTCAAGACTCCATTTTTGGTTTAGTGATCCAAGATCACATTGAGTCCATAGGAAAGCCAATACTATTAAAAGGGGTGAGGTTATGATGATGATCTGTTGCTCTAAGTGCTTAGTGATTTATCTCTCAAACTATCGCAATCTTTCATTCCAACATAAACTCATAAGTAATCTCGGTCCCACCGATTCCAAACTCACCACACCGAGATGAACCACCTCCCATATGCCAAACCCTAGAATCTCGGATTTTCCGATTCCAAACTCGGTCTTTCCGAAATTGGTGTCCAAGCTTCAGAATCCTTCAGACTCAAATCGGTGTCACCGAGATGAGAAAGTCGGTCCCACCGAGATTGGCAAACCCTAGACTTTGGAAGAATCGGACTAACCGAGATTGTATTTTCGGTCCCATCAAAATCTCAATGTTCACAAGATTTGAACTTTCGGTCCGACCGAGTTGTCAACTTCGTCCGACCGAGATTGGTCAAATGTGTAACGGTTGATTTTGTGTGGAGGCTATAAATACCCTCCACCTCCTCTTCATTCGGAGAGAGCCATCGAAAGAACTACCACTCCTACCTTACATTTCTGAGAAGAAAACTACCTACCCTTGTGTTGAGATCAAGTTGCTCCACTCC
The DNA here is from genome assembly GCA_021437245.1 of Aegilops speltoides. Taxonomy (NCBI): domain Eukaryota; kingdom Viridiplantae; phylum Streptophyta; class Magnoliopsida; order Poales; family Poaceae; genus Aegilops; species Aegilops speltoides. The sequence continues at coordinate 1,506 of JAHHZJ010004236.1, read as the reverse complement.
CACCATATGAAACTTGATTTCTAGTCTTCCCAAGTTGCTTTCCACTCAATCCCTTCTTCCACCACAGCCAAATCAGGAGGAGAGTTGAGTGTTGGGGAGATTATCATTTGAAGCACAAGAGCAAGGAGTTCATCATCACCAACCCCATCTATTACCTTTTGGAGGGTGGTGCCTCCTAGATTGGTTAGGTGTCGCTTGGGAGCCCCATGATGTGGAGTTGAACCAAGGAGTTTGTAAGGGCAAGGAGATCGCTTACTGTGAAGATCTACCCCGAGTAAGGCTAGTCCTCCGTGGACGAAGCCATGATGGCATAGACAAGGTTGCTTCTTCGGACCCTTCGTGGGTGGAGCCTCCGTGGACTCGCGAGCCATACCTCCGTGGGTTGAAGTCTCCATCAACGTGATTGACGATAGCACCACCTATCGGAACCACGAGAAAAATCTCCGTGTTCCAATTGCTTTGCTTCTTCACAATTCTCCTTACTATTCATGCAATTTACTTTCGCTGCCCTATACTCTAGAATTGCATGCTTAGTATGTTGCTTCGATTGTATGCATGATGCTTGGCTTGCTCTTCATTGTGAATTTGCTATGAACTTATGTTAATCAAAAGGCATAATCTTTTATCTTGTCGAGTTGTCTAATCACCCCCTCTAGACACTCTTGCCTTCAACGATCCTACACTAACCGGTGCTAAAGGGCAACCACGGCACGAGCCACCCGGGGCTCGAGCTCTTTAGTACTGGTTGGTAAGACCAACCGTACTATAAGGTTTGGGGGTTTTAGTTTTATGATTTCTTTTTCATTTAATTTTGTGTTTCCATTTTAATTTTTTCGCTTTCTGGTATTTTACGATACTAACATTGTACACGTATATATATATATATATATATATATAGATATATAAAATAGAATTTCTAGTAGAACCAATCATGCATATATATCATCAACGCCTCACAAACCAATTATATTAATATTCACACATACACACATGTATAGCTATATACAATTTCTCCTACATATGAATGTTGCTTCGAGCAGTGGCATTAGCCTAATTGGTGCCTTCGAGCACGATGACAATTGGAAGTGGTTTTCATGAGGGCGGTAGGGGTAATAGAATTCTCCATTCGGATTTATGACCTGGTCGAGCAAAAATCCCGCTTATTTCTCTTGAAGTGCTTCTACGACTCTTTCTATGAGCTTCTCCGCACCTCTTGAACTGTTAAGAAGGAGATCAATATGCATGTATTAGTTGTGTGACTAGATATCGATAATGGTGTAAAAATTGTGAATAGTGTTCGACAAGCGCATCATTGTCAGTTTTGAGATCTGCTCCTTCGACGCCATCATGCTAATGTTGTCTAACCAGAATGCACATGATCGATCTCTGCGCTTCAGGCCTTTACGAGAATGAAATTTGATCGATAATAATTAATCAAGCATGATAATTAAAGAGATGGCAGCATAGCTAGCTAGTACTATTAATTACTTACCTTGGTAATCCATT
>JAHHZJ010004234.1:0-18059 GCA_021437245.1 Aegilops speltoides | reverse complement strand
ATTTTTAAGACGGCAAGAGAGGCTGCCATTTTCGATCTTTGCATCAAAGTTCCATTTACTTGTGATATTGCAGGTCTGAATCCTCATGACCTCGGGCGTTGAATGCCCATGGAGATTGCCATCCGAGACCATGTAGAAGGGCCTCGATTCGCCGCGTTGTTGAGTCCGTACATTATTTGAAGTACGGAAATGTGTCTCCGTTGGGGACGCCAAGACGACGCCACCCGCCGCCAACATTTTAGAGCCTAAATGCATGATCCAATTGGAGTATGTGCTGACTTTAGGGAATTCAGCCGTCCATTCAGCATGAAGTCAGCCAAGACTTCATGATTTTATAGCTCGCCGTGGTTTGTAGGTTATGTAATGGTAAGAACTCGATGGCCCATTTTGCAATCCCGCCTGCTGCATTGCGGTTGTTAATGATGTCGCTGAGGGGTACTTGAGGCCATCAATATCGGACACTCTTGAAAGTAGTGTCGCAGCTTCGGGATGCTATGAACACCGGATGCTATCTTTTGATAATGCGGGTACCGGACTTGATGGAGTTAAGACAAGGGATACGTAGTACATCGGGTTTTGAAGAGGGAATTTATGCCCTTCGCTTGCTCGACGACGAGCAACCCGCTTACAACTTGATGTGTTGCCGCGAATATAGTAACATTGGTTCGCCTAAATTGGGCGCTGCCAGACCGGATTTGTTGCTAATATGGTTTTATTTCTTCGAAGTCCGGGGCAGCGCCCGGCCCACTCAGTGTTCGTGCGCCGAGGAGGCGATAGAGGGCAATGCCTTTTCTCCCAAACGGAGATGAAGCGGCTTAGAGCCGCCACGCATCCAAATAATTTTTGTATTTGTTTGAGGTCTTTGAATATCCAGCTATGACAGAGCTTGGATCTTGGCTGGTTTGTTTAATTTCCTACCGGATACAATGAAGCCCAGAGATTTCCCGGTACCCAAGACGATTTTTCCGGTTGAGCTTAATGTCATATGCTCGGAGGTTGTTGAATGTGAGCCTCAAGTCGCCTACTAGAGTTTCGACGAGTTGGTCTTGACGACCACGCCCTCACGATGCCTCCACTATTTTGCCGATCTGTAGCCGACATGTCTCAATCATGCGCCGATATGTCATCCGGCGTTGAGTCCCGGGGGCATTGTGTTGAGCAATGGTCCGATGGAGTAATGAATGCCGCTATGTTGGTCTGCTCCGCCATCTTGATTTGATGGTAGCCGGAGTATGCGCCGAGGAAGCACAATGAATCGTGTTCCGCGGTAGCATCGATGATTTGATCGATGCAAGGAAGGGGGAAAGGATCCTTGGACAAGCTTTGTTAATGGGGACCCGACCGCAAGTCGTGATCATCGAATGCACGGTACAAGTGATCCCGAGATCAATGCTCACCGAACACACGTGTTGAATAACAAGAGTCTTACATCCATACATACCGCCTTACACAAATAGAGACCGACATGGTCAAGTTTACATCGATAAAGCCTTAAGGGCTGAACATCAAATGAAACATAGCAGCGAAAACGCCATCGAAGTAGAACCCATGCCATCTGCCTTAACCCTAGTGCATTCCGACCGAAAACGATAGTTCGCATGATCGCTCCAAAGAACTCTTCTTCAACTCCGGTTCTTCCATGCCCGGTCAATTAAATAACCAAGGCAAGCCAATGAGTACTTTGAATGTACTCGCAAGCAACCCATGATTGGTTCAAGGTACAAGAATGCATGACATAGGTGAAGTTTTGCATAAAGCTAGTTTTAAGCGTGACATGTTCAACATCCTATAAAGCATGCATCAAGAGAATTCAAGTAACCATAATAATTGGTCACAGATATCAACATAAATAGAATGGGCACCTACCCATTTATCATACAGAGTGGGCACCAACCCATCTCAATCGTGTCAAGTCCTTGACTTGATCCATGACAACACCATCATCTCATACACACCGGATTTGCAAAACAAGTGGACGAGCCCAAGAGCGGTTACCTAACTGCCCATGACCGTGGACACGGCTATTCAATAGTTTTACACTCGCAGTTGGTTGCACACTTTACCCACTAGATCCGGGAACTTTTGTCAACCACGACCACCGGTACTCAAGTACCCGGTAAGCACCCATCACTACCTTTCCCTAGACGACACTAACAAGGAGTCCACTCGATTGGCAAGAACCCCATGCCCGACATTTCAAACAACATTATCATGGAGCCTTGCCCTTTCCATCACATACCACGCACGGGTACCAACGGTGTTCCGGCCCCATAAAGATGGTCATGGCCGCCCTACCTGGCACGACCCCGTCCCAAGAGAGAGCACCAACTCTCCCCCGTCACTAGTAATGCGGGCTCCAAGCTAGTATCGGTCTAGGTACTCAATAATGCCCTTTCCCATATAAGGGTAGAGTGGTCGCAATGAAGGTTGGGATAACGGTCGAATCCACCAATCCGCTTTTGAAAACAACACCCACTTCCTTGGCACACCACTTCACATCAAGTGGTCACCCATTTCATCATCTCCCTCGCATAAGTGGCACCACGGGTTTTCAAAAGACTTTGAAATCATATAGCCTCCTTCACCATGCACAAACCCACCCCATTTTGGAGCATCTACATTTGCATCCTAGCTACTCCCACCGCACAACCTCATAAGAAGGTAGGGCCATGCACAATGCAAGTATCAACGAGGAAGTAATCATGGCAACCAACCCACGTGGTTCACCAACTCGCCATGATTCCGATGCATCATCAATAAAGAGCTAAAATGACATGCATACAAAGGCATCATAGTCATGGTCAAAGGGCTGCTTTTGGTTGGTTTGATCTTCAAAGTCTTCAGCACGCTTCCTCCTTCTTCCTCACTACCTCACAAAACGGGATCTATCGCTGCAAGAAAACATCGAAAAATAAGGCAATAATAAAAGAAAAGTCAAAGTGCCAAAAATGTCAACTTAATTTTGTAAAATACTAGGAGGAAAGCTAGAAGGGGCAACTTTTGGTTTTGGTTCGAGCAAAAATAGGAGTTATGGATTTTCAAAGGCTCATTTAAATGTCAAAACCACATTTAAATATTTACGAAAATAAAAGGTGATTGGATCTCGAGTGAAAGTTGCACCATTAAATAGATTGCAATATTCTAGGAATTTAGAAATTGGAATCAATGCATTTGGATTAATATTCCCCGTGGAATTTTTGAAATATTACAAAAAGGAAAAGGAACGGCCGTACATCGGGCCGAGGCCACAAGAAGCAGCCTGTGGGGAAACCCAGCCCACGCTACCACGCCGAAGGAAGGCAAACTTCGGCCGACGAGGTCCAGGCGACAAGACGCTTTAAACCTCGACGGTGGATCCCACCCATCGTAGCGGAGGCCGCGGCCCACGGCGCCGCTCCTCCGAGGCGACGGCGAAGGCCCGATACAGGCACGGAAGGAGCAGAGGCTACTGCTGATCTTGGAGCGAGTCATGATCGGGTGGGGAGACGGCCGGGGGGTGCTCAGGGCGACGAGGTCCCGCAAGGAGGCCGCGGTGGCTCCGCCCCCAACTCAAAATGAGGGGAAGAGAGGGAAAGTATCGGAGGCGAGGGAGGCCGATTCGAGGGAAACGGGCGGAGGAGGCCTGACCCAGACGACGGCGACCGAGGCGGCGGAGCTCGAGCCGATCTGAGCTCGGGCGGCCTGAGCGGCGGGTGGATCGGTGGATTGGGTGTGAGGAGCCTGGGGAAGGGAGGGCTCAGTGCCTAATAGGCTGGCGCTTCACCGTGGGCGTGGCTCCGGCTGGATCGGCCTGGAGGCCATTGGAGCGGGTTTGAGCTGTCCACGGCGGGGGATGGGAGTAGGGTGCTAGGGAGAAGGAGAGAGCGGGAAGGGTTCCGGCGCCGGCGTGAGGTCGGGCCATTGGCCGAGCCGCGGCGCTTGCACGCTCGCAGGAGGGGAGAAAGGGGAGACAACGGGACGGCACGCGCAGTAGCAGACGCCGAGGCACATCATCCGGCGCGACGGGAAGGCACGAGGCGGCCGGGAGGCGCAAGGCCAACGGTCGGCGCCTCGGCAGCGCCCCAGAAGCGATTTTGGCCGCATCCCGGTTTTCAAGGGCCAAGGCCCTTTTTCTGTCTCGAAGCTACAAGCAGAGGGACAAGGCCATGGAAAGGCCGATGCTTTGGTGGTAAGGAGAGAGAGAAGTGAGGGAGAAGAGAAACGCTGTCCGGAGAGGACAAACTTGATTCCCCTTCCTCCACATTGCTTCTTCGGGTAGAAAAGTGTCTAAGTGACAGAGGGAAGTGAGGAGGGGTTGTGGCAAAAAGATAAACTCAAGGAGATTAGTGAAAGTGGCAAAAATAGGCTTTTTAGTATTTTGCCAGAAGGTGTTTGATGGAGTTTTGGGTAGGCTAATGACTCCCACTGGCCAAGATACTCCAAGGTGAAATGTCACATATATTTAGGGCCTTCCACCCATTTTGAGCTTATTAGGACAAAGTTGCTAATGCAACTCTTGCAAACCCTAGAAATGGGCAAAGGGGTTTGTGTAGATCCAAAGGAGTAGATCATTTCTCCTTGATGTACCACTTGGTGTGGTAGCCTTATTTGGTCACATGATCAGCTCACCAAAGTTGGGGTCTTGGAGAAAAGTTTAGTGCAAAGTGGTGCAAACTTGATTTTGGTCGAGAGGGTTTTGAGGCACTTTGACCAAGATTTCTCTTCTCCAACCTATGCCATTTGGTCCAGATGCATCATTAGATCAATGAAGCATGTCCACCAAGTTTGAGCACATTTGGACATATTTGGCAATGTAAAGTTGATCAAACTTTAGATTGGACAGAAATGGTTTTGAGGGGTTTTGATGATATTATCTTGTTCTCCAAGTCATGAGACTTGGCAAGATCATCGATATGTCATATGTGACATGATAGAATTTTCCTGGAATTTTTGGAGAATATTTTTTGTAAATATTTCAAAAGCTTGAAATATCTAGAAAGGGTTTTAGAGGGATTTGACCAATATTTTGAACATGACCAGTGTTGAAACTTTATATATGGACAATATATGTCCTATGAGCTTCCCTAAATTTTGTCAAATATTTTGAAACAAGAAAGTAATTATTTCCTATTAAAGACCATTTCTGGTCTTAAGAAAAGCATTTAAATAAAATAGAACAGAACTTTTAAAATTATATTTTTGTGGTTCCCGGCATCCTATATCTAATAGGAGTCAAATATATTTTTGAAAGATTTTTACTGCCTTAATCAAGTATTGCAGCAAACCTCAATTCAGGGTTTTTGAAAACTAATTTTAGAAAATGCTTCGCCAAATTATTTTTGTATGAAAATTTATATAGCACTATTCACATGGCATGTTCATTGGTCGAGCTTGGGGTAAGGGGATGGAATATAGAGGGTAGAGAAGGACTCAAGAAGCACTTGAAAAGAAACACGAGAGAAAACCAACTCCAAATAAAAGCCAAATTATGCAAAAGTTTTTGTTGGTCCAAATTTTCATGCTTTATTAATGAAAATGAAATGTTACAAAATGCAGGTGTGACAATTAAGGTCTTTAAAATCCACACAAAGCGCCAGGATTTGTCCTTTTTGGTACCATTACTGTGTTCGCTAGCCATCCGGATGTTTGATGTCTCGGCGAACTGCTTCCAATAGTTTGGCTAGCTCTCGATTGCCGTTTTTGGGTTCGAAAATCGCCAAGAGCCTATTTGACGGCTTGAACCTTTTAGGATGTTTAGGCTGTGTTCCGCTAATCCGTGGGATTCCCGCATAATCGGGTGCCGGCAAAGATGTCCCACCTCCCGGGAATTTCGTGAGTGCGGCGCTCACATCGGGCTTAACTGTGCCCCAAGGCCGCTTTTGTGGGGTCCGTGATGGACCTCGAATTTGACTATGTCGTCCGCTGGTTTAAAAGAGGTGGACTTGGATCTCTTATCGAGTATCACATCGCCCTCGTTCACCGAGAGCTAAGCGCGAGTTCTTCCGCCGCTAGGGCTTTGATAGTGCCTCTAGGGCTAAAGCGGCCTTTTGTTTTGGCGCGAGTGCTATGTCCGGATCATCGACAAGAGTGATAGTTCCATTGGGCCCGACATTTTAAGCTTCATGTACCCGTAATGGGGTATGGCTTGAAAATCGCTAATGCCTCTCGCCCTAATAAAGCGTGATATCCGCCGCCGACGGGCCACGGAACGGACCTCCTGACCAGAATTGTCCCGAAATAACACCACATCAAGTGTAATTTTTCCCGGCAGCGTGCTTCCCGCTAGGGATTATTCCTCTAAAGGTTGTGCGCTCGCCAATGCGGCTCCAGCCTATTTCCATTTTTCAAGGGTTTCCATAAATGAGGTTTAACTACCGCCGCCATCCATGAGTACCTTGGAGATGAAAGCCATCCACTATTGGACCGAGGACCAATGCGGCCGGTGCTCGCTGTTCGAATTTAGGTTCGTCCCGGGCGTTGAAGGTGATAGCCGTGTCGCCCATGGATTTGTTGTCTACTTGGTAGACTTCGCATGTCTGGATTGTTCGCTTCCGCATATTATTTGATGCGAAAGTCTCAAGACTGTAATAACTGCATCGGTTCTATTGGGGTGGGTCTCGGCTAGAAGTTTCGCCACTTTTGGCCACCGCCGCAAAGATCCAACATGCTCGGTTATGAATTTTAGGGTTCGGTGAGCCATCCCTCCAAAGACGGTTCCGCGTCTTTATGGTGTTTTTGCTTGTTGGTTTTTGTCCGGTGCCTAAGCATGATGCACCCTTTTGTTTCGGACTAGGGTTGTGTTCGAGCCGGATTGTCCCAAAACTTAGTTTCGTTTTCCTGACACTTCCATCGCACAAGATTTTTTCAACTATGGATGCCTGTGCGGTGAAGCGGTAATTTCACGATGACTTACAGCTGCTCAAGATTCCTTTGTCCGCAATTGTTGCAGAAAATTGAAATTATGCTTTCCTCACGGAGTCCTTTATCCCGCCCATAACCAGGAGGAATCGCCAAGAATGATGTATGTTTCATCGGGCTCTTGCCGGATTTTAGATAGATCGCTTATGTTTGGGTGGGTGGTGGAATTAAGTCCAACCCTGCCCAACTTGAGGCTCAAGGCAAAAGTTTCCGAATTTGAAGCTTGATTGCTGGATGTCGCCCAACAATCTGGTCCTCTCGCCTGATTTTAGGTTCAAGATTTGATTGACGTCCGCCCCTCCGTGGGAATCCGGAGTGGAGGGGTCGAGTCCGACATAAATGGTTTTTAATACAGGAAGAATCGCCGTTGTTCTTCTACCACAAAGAACGTGATGGGTAACCCGGGAGAGTCAATTTCTAAGATCGGTTTTAAGCCCAATCTAATTGTAGTCAGTAACTCCTGTATGCGGTTGATCCAAGAGCTCGCTTACGTAAGAGAGCTCCATCAGCTCTAGCTGCCCGAAATTCGAAGTTGACATGAAGATCGCTGATGACCCGAGAGGTCATCGCTGAGCGGCGATCAAGACGGCCATAAGAAACCACCTAGTCGGATAGTTTGGCCGGGCCGTAGCTCCATTGGAATGGTACCGCCTTTTAAAGACGGAAGAGGCATCCTTCCCGATCGTGACGGCACACAGAACTCTCAATGAAAGCACCAATGTCGGTGTCAAACCGCGGATCTCGGTAGGGGGTCCCAACTTGGCGCCTAGGCGGATGGTAACAGGAGACAAGGGACACGGTTTTACCGTGTTCGCCCTCTCGATGGAGGTAAAACCCTACTCCCGCTTGATTGATATTGATGATATGGGTAGTACAAGAGTAGATCTACCACAAGATCAAAGAGGCTAAACCCTAGAAGCTAGCCTATGGTATGATTGTTGTTGCTCACGGACTAAAACTCTCCGGTTTATTTAGGCACCAAAGAGGGTTAGGGTTACACAGTCGGTTACAATGGTAGGAGATCTACATATCCAGATACCAAGCTTGCCTTCCACGCCAAGGAAAGTCCCATCCGACACGGACTAAGTCTTCAATCTTGTATCTTCATAGTCTTGGAGTCCGCCGACAATGATAGTTCGCTATCCGACACCCCTATTCCAGACTCCTCAATCCCACTCCCCACATTCAAACCGAGGGTCATATATCGGGGTAGGGGCGGCATATTATTCTCGCATGCACCCTCCTGCACCTTTGTTTGCTCGCTTTTTGCAACCGACGACTTCACCGCCGCCCATCTTCTTCTCCTTTCCTACTTTCGCTCATGGCATCTTGCCGGGATGGGCTCAACGCCACCACCCGACATCGCCATTTCGCAGATCGGGCGCTTTGCCGTGGAGAAATGTCGCCACCGTATGCCGCGGAGAGCAGAGGCGCCGAGGAGGGAAGCGCTGGTTTTCTCACGCACTTCGGGATTTGGCGGGCGAGGCCCCGCTGCTCGAGTTCTTCGCCCACCGCATCTTGGCGCCGCGCCATCGCCTTTTTCGCTACCCCTCGCGAGGGTGTAACGCCTGATTCGCGCGCCAGTGTCCGCCAGATTTGCTATTGTTGCCATGTCATTTGCTTGTTGCATTTTATCATGTCATCATGTGCATCTCATTTTGCATGCATGTTCGCCTCATGCATCCAGCATTTTCCGCTGTTCGCTTTTGCAATCCGACACTCCTATATCCTCCCGATTCCCTTTTGTCTCCTATTGTGAGTGGGTGTTAAACATTTTCGAATGGCCCGAGGTTTGCCAAACGGCCTTGGTATAGCACCGTAGACCACCTGCCAAGTTTCTACATTTTGGAGGTCGTTTATACCCAATGGTTAACCGGTAACCGAAAGCCTCTTTTGTCTTGCAACCCAACACCCTCCAAAGTGTCCCAAAACCCATCTAAGTCTCTTCCATGTTTCCTCGCTCGATCACGATCGTGGGCGAAAACCGGCTCCATTTGGACTCTCCTAGCTCCTAAACTATATATATGCCTTCCCGCCCAAACCGTCCAAACCCTAGCTTTTTCCTCCCCGCCGATTTAACACGCCCACCGCCCAACATGTCCGCCACGCCCCCACGCCTAATCCCGACGCATGTCACCCTGGTTCTGCCTCTTCCACCCATCGCTACTGCCCGCCAAGGCCTGGGGCCCGCCTGAGCCCATCGGGCCCGAAAGGCCGCCCGGACCTGGCCTCTCACAGGCCACACCACGCCTGAGTTCCCGACCTCCGCCGCCTGGCCTCCGGCCGAGCTCGCCGCCTCGCTGCCATTCAGCCGGCCTTTGCTCCGGGCGATCACGCATCCGGATCACAGGGCTGCCTTCGCTTCAAGGGGTTTCCACGCGGGCTGCGCTTGCTGCTCCCCGCCGGATCCGGAGGGGACTGCCGGATCCGCCTGGCCAACCACTGCCATCACCTCGCCCCGCCCGCCCGACTCGATCTCCGGCGAGATCCGCTGCGCTCGTTCACGTGCCGAGGAACCCTAGATCTCGAGGTTGCTATTTTCCCCAAGTCCCTAAGTTATCAACATTATCATGCCATGTTCATTGCATCGAACTTGCTGCATACCGCTCCGCTTCATGCGTAATATGTCAAATTGTTTGCCTCAACGTGTACTTTATTTCTTTCCATTGCATCATGTTCATTTGAGCTCATCTTGATGCCCTAATCGCTGGAAGAGTGCTAGTTGATGTTAATCATCAAACCGTTATAACTTGGTGATTTGTCATTTCGCCATGTTTGATGTGTGCATCCTATGAGGTTGATGTCTACATGTGTTTTGATCTATGTCATGCCATTTTCACAAGGGTGCTATCCCTTATTTTTGTGACTTTTGTAGTGAGTGCCGCTTGTTAAGTGGGGTACTTGTTTGCTTTGCTAGGCTGATTCTCACATTTTATTGCTATGTTAACTTGTTGCTACAAGTCATTAAATGCATAACTGGAGATGTTCACTAAGGATGATTTGTTATACATGTCTTCCTCATCCATTCATGCCTCCGTTGCATTTATAGACCACCGTAACATGTTGTTATCTTGCTCCAAAGTTACTAAATAATGTTGTCCAAACCGATTAACATTAAGTTCAGTTTTGCCATGTGCTTTGCTAGTGATCCAAGCATGCTATGAACTTGCTATTGCCATGCTTAGCTTCATAAACCTATATTTTATGTTGGTTGCCTTGCCATGCCATGTATTGCTCTGTGGTGAGTGGTTCAAGCTCACCAACATGCCCACTTATTGTTGTTCTCCATGTATGAATCATTATATATTTTGCCATGTTTACATGGGTGCCATCATATCTTCCGATCCTTTTTGGCTTATGGTCAGAAGGGACTTTTGTTCTATGCAATTAGTAGATTCATGCCATGCCTTTTGTTTGCCTGTTAAGTTCCTGTAAATGTTGTTTGATAGCTCTAAACATTGCAACCTCGATGTTATTTCCCGATAAGTCCTGAAATCTTATTATTTGCAATCTTGCCATGTGTTTTGGAGCATGTTCTAGTGATTTGGAGATAGCTCTGTTCATGTTTTGTTATGTTTCACCGCAAAGATGCCCATGCCTTTTTTTTATTACGTTGGGATGTTGTAGCTTGTTGTTTTGATGCTTGCATATGCCTAGTTTGTTTTGGACAGCTTGCCTTTAAACTTGTATAGAGTGTATGTGTTGAAACTTGCTTGATTTTGCATGTAGTTTCATATTATAATGTTGCATCCATGTTTGGGAGTGTTTGCTTGATGTTTGATGCATCTTATGCCAATGCCATGCTTAACTTGTTTTGCTCATATCTTCTAGGCCGTAGTCCAAATCTAATGAACTTTACATGTAACTTGACTAGAATCTCGTAGATCATCTTGGTGCATCTTAACTTGATGTTTAACAACTTGAACATAAGGTTTATTCAGTTCTGGACCAACTTTGAAACTTGATATGAGGACTTACCGGAATTGTTATATGTTGTTTCCGCCTCATTTAAACTTGTTTTGATGTGTTGCTTTGTATGCATCATATCTTGCCATGAGTAGCTTCATGTAGCCTTGTCATGCATCATGCTTGGTTGTGCATCATGTCTTGTTCATGTGTGGTGTGTTTACTATGTTGTGTGCTTCTTCTCGATAGTTCCTGCTTGCTATGATCATGAGGATTCGCTGCTCACGCTTGGTTGCCTTCGTGGCTTCATCTTCTTCATGAACTTTTTTCTTCCTTTGGATCTCGGCAAGATGACGCCACCTGATCTCACTACTATCATTGTATGCTAGTTGCTTCGTTTCTATCGCTTTGTGCGCTTACCTATCATTTCCTCTTCAAGCCTCCCAATTTGCCATGTCACCTCTAACCTTTTGCACCCTTCCTAGCAAACCATTGCTTGGCTATGTTACCACTTTTGCTCACCTCTTATAGGCTTGTTAGTTGCGTGAAGTTGAAGATTGCTCCATGGGATGTGATTATGTTGGGATATCACAATATTCTTTATATTATTAATGCATCTATATACTTGGCAAAGGGTGGAGGCTCGGCCTTATGCCCGGTGTTTTGTTCCACTCTTGCCGCCTCTAGTTTCCGCTATATTGTATTATGTTCCCGGATTTTATGCTCCTAACGCGTTGGGTGATTTATGGACCCCTTGACACTTGTTTGAATAAAACTCCTCCAAAGAAGGCCCAACCTTGGTTTTACAATTTGCTTCACCACCACCTACTTTTTCCCTTGGGAGTCGCTTCTCGAGGGTCATCTTTATTCAGCCCCCCGAGCCAATGCTTGTCTAAGTGTTGGTCCCAACTAGACACTTATGCGCCACCGGGAAACTTGTCTAAGTGTTCATCCGGTCCTCGAGAACAACATATGCAGCTCCTATCGGGATTGTGCAAGATCGGGCGGTCTTGCTAGTCTTGTTTTACCATTGTCGAAATGTCTTGTAAACCGATTCCGAGACCGACGGGTCTTCCGGGAGAAGGTATATCCTTCTGATCGCGAGCTTATCATGGGTTGTTGGGACACCCCGCAGGTTATAAACTTTCGAGAGCCGTGTCTGCGTTATGTGGCAGTTGGGAATTTGTTAATGTCCGTGTTAGATAACTTGACACCATATCCAAATTAAAACGATCAACCGGTGTGTAGCCGGGATGGTCTCTTCTGCGGAGTCCGGAAGTGAACACGGTCTTTGGGTTATGTTTGACGAAGTAGGAGTTCGGATCACCTCTTGATCATTGCTAGCTTCACGACGCCCTTTGCCTTCTCTCCTCGCCTATTTTGCGATGTTAGCCACCACATTATGCTTAGTCACCGCTGCAACCCCACCACTTTACCCCTTCCTTTCCCTTTAAGCTTTGTTAGTCTTGATACCCATGGTAATGGGATTGCCGAGTCCTCGTGGGTTTCAGATTACACAACAACACAGGTACAGTTATGCGATGATCATGATGCGGAGCGATGTTTGCTTGTTTTGGAGTTCTTCTTCCGCTTCTTCTTCGATCAGGGATAGGTTCCGGTCGGCAGCCTGGGTAGCAGGGTGGATGTCGCTTGAGTTTATGTTTGTGTTTCATCCTAGTCGGATGGTGATCTTATGTAAGATGATGTTGTATTCGTGTGGCATTGTATGCCTTATGTATGTATCCCCATCTATTATATAATGTTGATGTAATGATATCCATCTTGCAAAAAGCTGCCTTCAAGATGCGCTTTATGCTTGGTGGGACCTTCGAGTTCCTTTAGGATAGGGTCGCATCTCCAGTTCCTTTAGGATAGGTTCTTTAGAAAACTGTTTTGAGTCTAGTTATATCGAGAGTAGGAATTTTTTTACTCCTCAGCCCTCTGCCGCTCCGGTGAGGAATCTTGACGAGGTGTTTTGAGTCACTCCTCTTCCCTTCAAATTTTTCTTTAGGATCACGCAGTTTGGTTTTCCGATCGTTGTTCCTCAGCTCTTTTCATCCGGTGCTTTTCTCGCTGTTGACTCGAGCCACTTTATCGTTGTCAAGTTCAAGCCTCGCTTGTTTTTCCCACCTGCCCACCCTTTTTCTTCTTGGAGCCGAGTCCCGAGTATCCATCCTACTCGTATGAAGTCTTTGTTTTCTTTCTTCAATTATTTCAACCGGTGTTCTCTTCAAGATATTCGCGGTTTCCTTCCAAGTTGCCTTTGTTTTTCCCGCCTCCCACCCTCTTCTTCCCGAGCTTGAGTCTCTTTCGAGCATCAATTTTCATTCAGACGGAGTCTCTTCGTTTTCCTCAATTATTTCAACCGTGAATTCTCGCTTTGTTCGACATTCTTCATCTTTTTTCTTCTCCGATGGACTCAATTCAAGTTTTTCGTGTTGATCATATTCCTTTCCTCGCTCAAGTGTTTTCCTGCTCGCTCGCTCTCGCCAGTTATCCTTCCGGAGTGCTCAAGACATCTCAGAGATTCATCTGTTCCAATTAAGTCGAGGTTGTCACCTCATTCAAATATTTCAATTGTTCGTGCATCATCTATCTTTTCAACATCCCTTTCCAATGGTGTTCTATTTTAGTGGGCCCTAACCATGTGTCTTTTCCCTGTGATCTTACCCGACTCTTCTAAATTTCCGGAGCTATTCTCAAATCATTTTGAAGTTTGAGGTAAGTATGATTTTCATCACCACATGCCTTCTCCAAGATCGCTTTTCAAATTTTTCATTGTTGGCTCAACCTCTTCGCTTTCATTCTCCCGAGCATCTCAAGAATTTTGGTGGTTTTCGTCAGCTCAAATATAGAAGAGTTTTTCCTCTAAATCTTGTCTGCTCTCTCGAAGTTTCGTGGTTCTAGCTTCATGTTATCCTCGCTAATTATTCCATTTGTCGATATTCTTTTCTTATCCATCCGGTTTATGTCAAGAGTTGTTTTTACATTTCTTTCACCGAGGCCATCGCTCCAAGAATTCTTCGCCCTCACATTTTAGCTAACGTTATCCAATTATCCCTGCTTCGCCTCCGCGCTTTAATCAGCTCATGATCTCTTTGTTCTTTTGCATCTAAATTCCTCTAGCATATTTGTTCTTCTAATTCTCCGTGATTCATTCTCTTTCATCACCATTTTTGAATTCTTACGTGGTTCGCTCAAGATTCTTTTTCTTTGATAGCATATCAATTAATTCGTGCTTTTCAATCCTACCAAAGGTTCATGAAGACTTTCTCAAATTTTGTGCTATGTTCCTTTAATCCTTCTTCAACAAGAATAAGTTGCATGCCAACCGTTGTCATCAATTAAATTTGATGAGGACAAGCATAACGTAATTTTATTCTTATTTCATCATCGCAAGTCATCTCTTCCTTCGGAGTTTGTTCTTGATGAATAAATTCTAGTTCCTAGTATTTCCTATTTTTCTTTTCCGGAGTTCAAATTTTTCGACCATCCGCTGAACCTCCATCTAAATCATCGCAATGCTCATCTTATTCTTTCATCCTTCATTCTATCTCATTGTCCTTTTGTTTACCGGAGTTCTTCATGGTGGTTCTTCATGATTTAATTCATTCTTCAAGAGCTCATCAAGATTTTGTTGATGGAGTTCAACATCTTTTCTTCTCGCCCTCAAGTGCAATTAATTTCGATTCTTTTGAAATGGAGTTGTCCATTTCTTCGTGTTCTCAGCTATCCAATCATTTCGCTTAGGTCGGTTATCACCTTATGATCTTGAGATGTTATCTATAAGTCCACAACAAGCCTATTCTTTTCGTTGTTGATTTTCTCAACAATTCCGCTCAATACTTCCTTCTAAGTTCTTTCCATTCCACTTTTCAATTCTTTTCTCGGAGGTTTGTGTCATGTCTTCATCAAGTTCCATCCCATCTTGTGAAGTTCATGTCTCCATTCCTTCCATTATCAGCCGTAGTGCTGCTTAAATCCTTTCGCCTTAGTCATTTCTTATCTCGCTCTAACCGGAGGGTTTCATAGTCATCTAATTCCGTGAGCTGATCCTCGCATTCTCCTATTCCTCTCTTCTTCTCGAGTGCTCTCGATTCTTTGCTTCTTCTCTTGAGTTCTTCTTTTACCTCATCCTTTTTCCCTTCCGCTCGGTCCTAAGATCTCGGATGAGATCTCTTGTTAGTGGAGGAGTATTGTAACGCCCGGATTCGATGCGCCAGGTGTCTCGCCAGTTATTCCGTTGTTGCCATGTCATTTGCTTCATGGTTGCATTTTATCATGTAATCATATGGAGGGAGTCCTCGATTAGGGGTGTCCTGAAGCACTATCATCATCGGCCGGACTCCAAGACTATGAAGATACAAGATTGAAGACTTCGTCCTGTCCGGTTGGGACTTTCCTTGGGGAAGGCAAGCTTGGCGATATAGATATGTAGATCTCCTACCATTGTAACCGACTGTAACCCTAGCCCTCTCCTGTCTAAATAAACCGGACAGTTTTAGTCCAGAGGACACACAACCATTACAACAATCATACCATAGGCTACCTTCTAGGGTTTAGCCTCCTTGATCTCGTTAGATCCACTCTGTACTACCCATATCATCAATATCAATCAAGCAGAGTAGGGTTTTACCTCCATCGAGAGGGCCCGAACCTGGGTAAAAACATCGTGTCCCTTGTCTCCGTTACCATCCGCTTAGACGCATACCTGGGACCACCACCGAGATCCGCCGTTTTGACAACCGACATTGGTGCTTTCATTGAGAGTTCCTCCTGTCGCACCAATAGGCTTGATGGCTTCTTCAATCATCATAACCCGGTCCAGGTGAGAATTTTCCCTGACAGATCTTTGTATTCGCGGCTTTGTAATCCGGGCCAATTCTGGCCATCTAGAGTAGATCGAAGCTACGCCTCGCCATCAGTCGTTCGAAGCCTAAACTTCACGGCCGACATCGCAGAACATGATCTTCGATGGATTCGAGCTTACCGAGCGGCCTGGCTGTCACGATGGGCATGATTTAGCTCACGACCGCGCCTCGAGGTCAAGATGAACTGGCCCCACCCATAGTTCGGAGCCGACCGCATGATCGAGGAAGTGGCTGGACACCGCCGGAGCTGCAACTTCACGGCGATGGAGCAATACCACCTTGTCCCCAAAGCTCGTGGATCCAAGGTGCCGGACTTTCGGACTCAACCTCCCGCCCGCCAATCGAATCCGACAGCCGATCATGGAGTTCACCGCCACGGACATCTTTCAGATTCACCCTTTGGCGACATCCTAAATTCGCCAAGCATCTCCGCTATCGAGAGCCCTGGCCGATCAGGTCGAGGGTTGGGATGCGGACGAAAGAAATTCAAAATCCACCCACCACCCACTTTCTAGCCATCGCCGACGATCCGACCGACATGCTAGACTACGACCAAGACATCGATGGTATGGATGATGATGTCGAGACGATCAAGAACCACCACAGTGCAATGAAGACCACCTCACATACGAATATACATGGTGGACACCCAAAAGATGGGGATGGGAAGAAGCCGGAGGCGATTCTCTAAGAAACAGCCCAACGACGCCGGCCGCCGCTTAAATCCCGCCATCAAGAAGAATGGAGATTCCGCACCGGAGATAATAACACCCCGTAGAGTGTCAAGACAACCCCTCCAAAGAAGATTCAGCATAGGAGGACGGGAAGCCAGCCTCAAGAGAGAGCGCGCAGGGAGGATGACAATTACATGCCTCCTCCGGAGACGAGGCAAGCCTCAACGACGATTTAATTTGTTGCCCGAGGATCCCGAACAAGAGCTTTAAATGCAAGTAATGGCCACGGCGAACAGCCTAAAAAGAAGCAAAGAATAACTTCGAAGCTGATCAAGACCTGCTGGCCGAAGATGGAACGAGGTCCTCGCTCAAGAGTATGAACTCAACGCCTCCAAAAGCTACCCTAAACGCAAGTTGCTCCCGACTAGAGGAGAAAGCATACAAACCTTCATCACCAGCCAAACACGGCAGATCACCACCTCCGTGGCCGCCGACGGAGGCATCTAGGCCCTCCGCCAGAACTGCACTCGCACCGCCAAAAGCACGGACGGAAATGCCCAACTTGGGATATATTGAGGACAAGGCAAGACAATCCAGATCTATCACGGATCACGGGCGCCACACCCATGACGACTACCGTGGCGCCGGATACAGAATCCGCCGGGCAACACGCAGATAACGCCTTTTAGCTACGCCTGATATTGCTCAATATAGAGGCGCCAGACACCCACTATGCTTCACGACGAAGTAATGGATCATCAAACTCAAGGGTTTAAACCCGTGAACATTGAATCCTACGATGGCACAACAACTCGGGTTTGGATCAAGATTATCTCCTTCATATCCATATGGCCCGCGCGACAATCTCCACGCCATCAAGTATCTCCCACTAAGCTTAAAGGACCAGCCAAGATTGGCTTAACAGCTTGCCCGCAGAGGTCAATTGGGTGTTGGGAGGACTGAAGCCATTCCTCGACAACTTCCGTGGCACATATGTGACCACCGACGCCATGACCTAAGCCACATAATTCAGCAGCCGAAATCAGCCAGACAGCTTCCGACACGGTTCTTAACAAAGAAAAATAACATCCGACGAGTGGCTGCCAGGCACCTAGGACAGAAAAGCCAAATCCATGGCAGCCCTCACATCACTCATGACCCGCTTCAGGGGAGAGGACAGCGCTAGCTCAAAGAACAACCTCAGAAAAATGTCAGTTCGGATACTAAGGACCACAATGGCAGGTCGCATTAAAAAAAAACAAACGCCACGTTAACGGCGATAACAATGAGGATACGATAGCCAACACCGGATTCGGAGGCTCTAAACCCGTCAGGAAGAAGCAATTCAAAAGAACTACTCCGGTCCGTCCAAATTGGATCGAATATCGACCGCTTCTTGCCGACACCAGGCACTTCAAAAGTGCTAATCACACCAACAGAGATTGTTGGGTATTCAAGCAGGTGCAAGTTAATTGCCAAACAATGACAAGGGGCTGCACAATGACGACGAGGAGGAGACTCGCCACCTAACAAGAGAGGACAAAGGGTTTCCCACAAGTGCGGAGTAAACATGATATACGCAACCCATATACCCAAGAGGGAGCGGAAGCGCACTTAGGGACGGTATGGGAGAGCCGCCTTGTTCAACCCATGGTCCTCTTGCCCGATAACTTTCGATCAAGGGACCACCCTACCAAGATCCGCATGGCGG
>JAHHZJ010004233.1:0-12465 GCA_021437245.1 Aegilops speltoides | reverse complement strand
AATTAGCTAATTAACTAACTAACTTGCTAATTAAATAACTAATGTTTAATTAGTTATTTAGCTTAATTAATTAAAATTAATTGTTGATTAATTAATTAATTAATTAATGTTATTATTTTAACTAATTCTTTTTTAACGCTCGGGGCGCGGCCCTGCTTGGCAAGGGTCCAGGCCATAGTGGGTCGGGCCGGTGCAAAGGCCACCAACAACGATGCCCGAGGGCGCTGGCGACGACGCTGCCAGCGCCAGGCGCGCAGTAGGCGCGGTGATGGGCGCCAAGGGAAGGCAGAGGCAGCATCGGCGGCGCGGGGGGAAGGGGCTGCAGGGCGAAGTTTCACGGCTGCGCGGTCGAGCTCGACTGGGGCGGAGGCTGGCGCCCACGGGCACGGACGCCGGGCATGGCGGAACGGCGCAGCGGATCAAGGTCGGAGCGCAACAGATGCTGCGGCGACGTGGAGGAGAGGGGAGGCGGGTGGCCGGAGCACGCAGGGCGCCAGGCGGGCGGACGGGAGCTCCATGCGAGGCTTGGTGAGGACGAAGGCGCCGGTGCCGCCAATAGGGGCAGGTGGCACGGGCGCGCGAGAGCGCGGACGGTGCGGTGAGCGAACGAGGGAGAGGGAGGGAGCTCACGGTGGGGGAGTAGGGACTAGGGCGGCGGGTGAGGGAGTCCTGGACTAGGGGGTGTCCGGACAGCCGGACTATCAATATCCGCCGGACTCCAAGACTACGAAGATAGAAGATTGAAGACTCCACTCGTGTCCAAGGTACTTTCCTGGCGTGGAAGGCAAGCTTGGCAACACGGATATGTAGATCTCCTACCATTGTAACCGATCTGTAACCCTAGCCTCTCCGGTGTCTATATAAACCGAGGGCCTTAGTCCGAGGGACTAACATACATCTCAACAATCATACCATAGGCTAGCTTCTAGGGTTTAGCCTCCTTGATCTCGTGGTAGATCTACTCTTGTACTACCCATATCATCAATATTAATCAAGCAGACGAGGGTTTTACCTCCATCGAGAGGGCCTCGAACCGGTAAAACATTGTGTCCTCGCCTCCGTTACCATCCGCTTAGACGCACGGTTCGGGACCCCTACCCGAGATCCGCCGGTTTTGACACCGACATTGGTGCTTTCATTGAGAGTTCCTCCGTCGCCACCGATAGGCTCGATGGCGCTTCAACCAACAACGCTGTCCCTGTGAGATTTTTCTCCCGGACAGATCTTCGATTCGCGGCTTTACATCGGGCCAATTCCTTGGCCATCCGGAGCAGATCGAAGCTACACCCCCGCCCAGTCGATTTGAAGTTAAACTTCACGGCCGACGCTCGGGACTTGATCTTCGACGGACTCGAGCCACGCTGCCAGCCAGACCGTGATTTATGGGCATGATCTAGCTCTTCCACCGACAGGCATTGATGGTCGACTCAGATCCGCTTCGCCATCAGCCCGAGCCGATCGCCCATATCGAGGGCGTGGTTAGACGCCCTGGGGCTTCAACATCTACGGCGATGGAGCCGAACACCGATCTTGTCCTCGCGAACTCGTGATTCCGAGGCGCCGACTCGCGACTCGAGCCTCCCGCCTCGCCTAATCGATTCGGATTGGGCGCCGTTATGGAATTCACCGCCGGACATCTTCCAAAGACTCGCCTTTGGCGATATCCTCGAATTCATCAAGCACCTCTCGCTATCGGGAGAGTCCCGCCGACTATGGCCGGATGGTTGGAGTACGGACGACGAAGAAATTCAGAGCCCACCCACCACCCACTTTGTAGCCACTGCCGAGGATTTAACCGACATGCTAGACTTCGACTCACGACTTCGACGCTATGGACGACGATGCCAGAGATTTATCAAGACCCAGCACCAGTGGCATCGAAGGCCACCTCCAAATGACGATACATGGTGGATACCCCAAAAGAAGGGATGGCGAAAAAGCACGGAGGAAGATTCTAAAGAAGCAGCCAAACGCTGGACGCACAAGCGCCATTTAAATCCCGCCACAGCAAGAATGGAGATTCCGCACGGAGACAATAACACCGAGAGTGCCAAGACGATCCTCCTCGCAAGACTTAAAGAGGAGGACGCAGAAAAGCCCTCACGCATGTATGCACAAGGGGTTGAGGACGATAACTATATGCCTCCTCCCAGACAAAGCAAGCCTCAACGATGATGAATTGGTCAAAACCCGAGGATCCTGTCGAACAAGAGCGCCAAGTGCAGGTTCATAGCCACAAAGAAACACCCTAAAGAAAAAGCAGCAACAGCCCAAGTTTACTCGAAGATCTGCCGGCCGATCGATGGACCGAGGTCCTCGCGGTCAAGAGTATAAACTCGAACGCCCCTCCAAAAGTTACCAAGACGCAAGCCTCCCCATTAGAGGAGGAAGTATACATACCCTCATCACCAGCGCATGACATACGATCGACCACCGTGGTCGGGATGAGAGGCGCCCAGCCCCCACCAAGATCGCACTCCGCATCGCTCCAAAAGTACGGCCAAGAGGGAACGCCCGGACTTGCGAGAGATATCGAGGATAAGGCAAAGCAATCTAGATCCATCTACGGATCACGTATGCCCTACGACCCACGACGTAATACCGCCGCCACGATACAATAATCCGCCGGCCGAACACGGCAGATAACGCCTTCTTGAGCTGCGCCGCGACATCGCCAATACAGGCGCCAGACACCTCTATGCTTCATCGACGGTAATGGATCATCGATCCCCGAAGGGTTTAAACCCAGAACATTGAATCTTACGATGGCACCAGCACCGCGTGTGGGTTGAAGACTACCTTTCCACATCCATATGGCCCGCGCGATGATCTACACGCCATCAAGTACCTACCACTAAGCTTAAAGGACCAGCTCGGCATTGGCTTAACAGCTTGCCCGCAGAGTCAATTGGTGTTGGAAGACTCGAGGCCGCGTCCTTGATAACTTCCAAGGCACATATGTGCGACCACCAGACGCCATGACCTAAGCCACATTATTCAGCAGCCGATGAATCGACTGCATAATTCGACTCGGTTCTTGACGAAGAAAAATCAAATCGCCGATCGTCTGGATGCGTAAGCCCTTGCAGCCTTCAAACATAACATCCGGACGAATGGCTAGCCCGCACCGGGCAGAAAAGCCGAATCCATGGCAGCCCTCACATCGCTAATGACCCGCTTTGTGTGGGAGAGGACAGCTGGCTAGCTCAGAGTAACAACCTCCGTAAAATTATGGCAGTCCGACACTAAGGACAACAACAGCAGTCACGCCGAATCAAAACAAGCGCCAGATCAACGGCAAAGATAAGGAGGATACGGCAGCCAATGCCGGATTCCGAGGCTCTAAACCCGTCAACGGAAGAAGCCATTCAAAAGAACCACTCCGGTCCGGCCCAATTTGGACCGAATATCGACCGCCATGCCGATACACGGCATTCTCGAAAAGCCAGCTAATCACACCAATAGAGATTGTTGGTGTTCACAGTCGGCAAGTTAATTGTCAAAACAATGACAAGGCTAAATAGCGACGACGAGGAAGAGACCCGCCACGAACAATAGAGGATAGAAGGGCTTCCCCGTAAGTGAGGACGGTGAATATGATATACGCGACCCATATACCCAAGAGGGAGAGGAAGCGCGACTACGGACGCCTATGCGATGGAGCCACGCCCAAAGTTCAATCCATGGTCCTCTTGTCCGATCACTTTCGATCAAGAGACCATCCGACCAGCATACGCTTATGGCGGATTCGCCGATTGGTCTTAGACCCAATCGCCGATGGATTTCACTCACAAGAGTCCCGATGGATTTGCGGCAAGAGTCGAACCGCTTTATCGTGATACAAGGCAAAATGGACATAGACCCATCCAGATTAAACCTACAAAGACAACCTTTAAAGGTGTCATCCTGTGTGGAAGCCAATCAGACAGTGCTCACCACACCGAAGTGGTCTTCGATCCCGGATAATTTCCGGTTAAGAGTTAATCTTCGATATAGTCCTGCTCAGAAGCGGCTATCATGCCCTGCTTCGACGAACCTGCTTGTAAAATTCAACGCGTGCCAGACACGCATACCTAAAGATCAAGATGCCAGCCCTCGTGGAGTCATTACGGTCAATGGGAATACGGAACGCCCTCCGAACGGAGGAACATACAATGCTCTCGCAGAGTGCGAGCAGCCTTCAGCATTCTCAAGTCCGCAGCTAAAAGCCGGATACAGCAAAGCGCTACCGAGCAATATCAACCGAGACCACCGGGCGCGATCAAAGCATCGCCAGAGTAATGCGGCCCAACCCCGCCACAAGATAATCGCAAGAATAACACTCACAGACATCATTATGCTCGAGATACCATGGGCGCAGGGAAGGCACGATCACAAGGGACCAAGAGTGCAGCTCATTCACACCAGGGCTCACACGAGAGCCCCCTTGTTTTTATTTTTATCTTTTCTTCTTTATGTATACAGACTCGCCAACCGAAGCCCTGCTCGACGCTGAACTTGCTTAACTCATGATGCAAACAATGTGGACTAAAGGAGGCCGAAAAACACTCTGTGGTCTCAATTACGAGCATTAAAATTCGATTACATACACCAAGTCTCAGATCTCATCCTCAAGGGGGACGCTTATTTAGTCCAAATCCCTTGCTTATCAAGACTATTTGTACCAGTCCGCTTACTAGCGATTTTCTTTCATAAATAATGCAACACCTCTTTATTGCAATTATGCTATCTTTATATGTTTATGACATCTTGCACCCGACATTTTGGTACGCCGAACACGCCAGGGCTTATGTTCCCAAATTATGGTGTGATTAAGTCCGAACACTTTCACAAGTGCGCACCCAACTTATAGCATTATATGAATCGGTTCGACTCATGTCTTGGGTCAATAGTTGGGTTTGCCTGCTCCCATGTTTTGGTGCCTTACGCCCTGCTCCGCGGCTAAGGTAGATCGGAGAACCATCGCGATTGCGCCTGGTGAGCCGGTTAACGCCTCAAGGAGAAAGCTAAACCGACGGCATGATAAGGCGAGAGACTCGGTCGCTATTCGAGAGGTTCTTTCGGTCCTTAAAGACTCATGCCGCCGAGCAAGTTCGGATGATGTCCGAAGGCGTGGATAGTGCCCCGGATTCGTCTTCCAATACCGGGGCTTCACCAAATTTAAAATTATAGAATTCTATGGCTAAGTGAGAGTGTTCAAGCATTATAAGTCCGTTGCCTTGTTCGTCTGGTTGAGCGCCTCCCTAGATGGACTCAATAATGGGAACAAGAGTGCTCAAGTTTATCACCGAACACCCCAAAGACTGTGGTTTGGGGGTGAAGCCAACGACTTGCCATCTCTCGATTTAGCAAACGCCGCATGTAAGGTAATATTTTAAATTAAACAAGATTGCTAATGGCGATATAAACGAAGTTTTCAGCTACCAGATAAATACACATGAAGTTCACTCAAAATTACATTTCGAGCACTCATCTGCAATATCGCAGCTTCCTTCAGGACAACCTTATAATACCGCTCCGGCGTACGATGCTCCTTGCCCAGCGGCGGCGGATCCGTGAGAAGCTTCTTCGCATCTAGTTTGCCCCATTGCACCTTTATGCGGGCAAGGGCCCGACGAGCACCTTCAATACAAGGAGCGCTTGATTACATCCACTGGGCATGCATTCATCACCGCCGACCAGCCAGTAGCTTCCGGCATGGCCTCTCCGTGCCACACCGGACTATGAGACCCCTCATGGCCTCCTCACTACCTTAGGAGTTCGACCACCTGCTTCACCGGTCGCTTGGGGCACTGATGGCCGCCTCAAAGATATCGAGACCAAGACCTTCTCCGCCGAGCTCCTCCTCGCCACGATAGAATGCGGCAGATCGACGACTGCGACGGCTGATCTGCAAACGCCCTAGAGAGCTCAATTCGTAAGTATCCGTAATCCACATTAACATGCTCGCTTGGTATGAAAAATGCATTACCCGCAACTATCTTCTTCATGTCCTCGACCTCCTGAAGGGCCTTCTGGGCCTCGGCCTTCATGCCTGGCCCTTTGTCACACCCTGCATTTTGTAACATTTCATTTTCATTAATAAAGCATGAAAATTTGGACCAACAAAAACTTTTTGCATTATTTGGCTATTATTTGGAGTTGGTTTTCTATGTGGTTTTCAAGTGCTCTTAATAGTCAACTACTCCACCTTCTATACTTCATCTCCTTGCCCCAAACTTCGTCCAATGATCATGCCATGTGTGTAGAGCAATATAGTATTTTCTTACAAAAATAATTTGGCCAAAAAGTATTTTCTAAAATTAGCTTTACAAAAACCCTTGAATTAAGATTTGCACAGCAAGTACTTGATTAAGGGCAGTAAAAATCTTTCCAAAAATATGTTTGACTCCTATTAGATATAGGATACCCAGAAACCACAAAAATATAATTTTAGAAGTTGTTTTACTATTTTATTTAAAAGCTTTTTCTTAAGGACAGAAATGGTCCTTAATAGGGAAAAAATTATTTTATTGTTTTAAAAATATTTGACAAAATTTAGGGAAACTCATAGGACATATATTGTCCATATATAAGAGTTTCAACACATGGTCATGTTCAAAATATTGGTCAAATCCCTCTAAAACCCTTCCTGGATATTTCAAGCTTTTGAAATATTTACAAAGGAAATATTCTTCAAAAATTCCAGGAAAATTCTATCATGTCACATATGACAAATTAGATGATCTTGCCAAGTCTCATGACTTGGAGAACAAGATAACATCATCAAAACCCTCAAAACTATTTCTATCCATTCAAGTTTGATCAACTTTACATAGCCAAATATGTCCAAATGTGCTCAAACTTGGTGAACATGCTTCATGGGTCCAATGATGCATCTAGACCAAATGGCACAGGTTGGAGAAGAGGAAATCTTGGTCAAAGTGCCTCAAAACCCTCTCTCGACTGTAATCAAATTTGAACAACTTTGTTCTACCAACTTCTTCTCCAAGACCCCAACTTTTGTGAGCATGTTCACATGACCAAATGAGGCCACTACACAAAGTGGTTCATCAAGGAGAAGTGTTATGCTCAACTAGATCTACTCAAGTCTATTTCTGCTCATTTCTAGGGTTTGCAAAAGTTGCATTGGCAACTTTGCCCAAATAATCTCCAAATTGGTGGAAGGCTATATTTATATGAGTAATTTCACCTTGTGGAGTCTCATGGCAATTGGAGTCCATTTGCTTGCTCAAAACTCTATCAAACACCTTCTCGACATTTTGCAAAACCACTGCTTTTGACCCCTTACACTATTCTTGGTGAGCTCTAATTTTACCACAGCTCCTCCTAGACCCCTTTCACCTCCAAAGAATAATGGCAAGTCCCTCACTAATGATTGAGGGTGAAACCCCTCTTTCTCTCTCTCGACAGCCCTTTCTCCTCTTCCTCACCTCTCTCTCACCCCAGGCCATCCAGGCATCCAATGCCTCCCTCCTTCTTTACTACCTCCGCACTATCGACATCAGGGTCATACCATGTGGCATATAATATGCCATGAGATGCCAAACGCAGGCCCAGAGGCTTATAGTGCAGCTAGGCACAGAGCCGCTCTTCCACCGCCTCCGCCACCTCGGCCCTCCCCTCACGCCTAACCGATACGCTCGACGTCTGTGGACACGCCACGCTTGCCCTCCTTTTTCCTCCTCCTCAGCCTGCTTAGCGAACAAGGGCCGCCTGAGCGACCAGTGAGCGGCCACACGCGCGTGCCTCGCCCCTCGCTTCCCTCTCTCTCTTCTTCCTCGGGCGTAGACGACCCCCACGAGCCCCTAGACACGGGCGGCGCCTCCCGAGGCTCAGAGCGACGAAGCACGAGCCGCTGCACGAGCCCACGGTGGACCGCCGCCTATATAAGGGCCTCCCGAGCCCTTCCACCTCACCCTCGCCTCGCACCACCAACACCTCCGCACTCCGCCTTTCAGCCGCCTGAGCTCGAATCGAGCTCGAGCTCCGCTGCTCGGCCACTGGAGATCGCGAGGTATAAGCCTCCCCGCTCCTCCTTTGCCTCGATCTGAACCCTCAGATCCTCGACTCTTTTCCTCCGCTTTCTCTTCGTCAGGCCGGAAGCAACCGAACCACCACCTCCCAAGCTCCTCCACAACCTCGTCGCCGGCGAACCCTCGACCGGCGACTAACTCCGCACCACCCGAACGGCGACACGACGAGGAGTCCAGCCGCATCACTCGCCCGCCAGGTCTCGTGATCGCCGCCGGTGAGCACGCTGCCCTCCGTCGCGAGGTCGGAGATGACAAGTGGGCCCCGCTCATCCTCACCTCTCTCGCCTCTCTCTCCCACTGCAGTTGGCCCCGCCGCAAGTTTAAAACCTGCAGGCTACTGGCTCGCCTGGCCTTTTTTCCCTCGGGCTCTGCCTCATGCGCTCCGCCCAAAGGCACAAGACTTTTTCTTTTTCTTTTCTCCCATATTCCAAATATTCCACAGATTAAATAATAATCCAAATGCAATAATTCCAACTCCTAAATTCCTAGAATATTGCAACCTATTTAATGGTGCAACTTTCATTCAAATCCAACTAACTTTTATGTACTGCTCAAATTTAAATTCAAATTTGAGCAGCTTTAATCTCTGCTTGGAAATTCATATCCCTCTTGTGTAACTCCAAATCCAAAACTAGCAAGTTTCCTTCTTAGATTTCCATCTAATATTTTACAAAAAGAGTTGACATTTTTCCGAGCACTTTGATTTTTCTGTTTTATTATTGCCTTATTTTCTCAAGTTATTATTTTGCATTTATAGATTTGCTTCGACTAAGGAGTTGGACCAGAGGACTTTGAAGACCCGTAAGACTTTGTTGAGCCTGCAAGCAGCCCTTTGACCATGTCTATGAAACCCTTTTTATGCATGTCATATAGCACTTATTATTGTTGCATCGAATCATGAAGGATGAGTAACCACTTTGGTGGGTTGCCTCCATTTTTCTCGCTGACACTTGCATTGTGCATGACCCTACCTTCTTATGAGGGTTATGACGATGGGAGTAGATAGGATGCTAAGTAGTTTGCTACGCAAAAAGGGATGGGAATATGCATGTGTTGGAGACAAAATATTTTCAAACAACTTTCGAAAACCCCATCGGGTGCCATTTATGCCCGAGGGAGATGATGAGAAAGGTAACCACTTGATGACGAAGTGGTGTACCGAGGCAAGTGTGTGTTGTTTCAAAACGGATTAGATTTAAGATTTGATGACTGTCCCAACCCTACATGCGCGACCACTCTACCCTTATATGGGAAAGGGCATTGTTGAGTACCTAGACCGACACTAGCTTGGAGCCCGTGACATTAGTGACGGGGAGAGTTGGTGCTCTCTCTGGGACGGGTCGTGCTGTAGGGCGGCCATGATGTTTTCACAGTGGCACCGGACACACCGCTGGTACCCCGTGCTTGTGGTATGTGATGAATATGGGAGCGAGGCTCCACAACTTTAATATGTGAAATGTTTGGCACGGGGTTACTACTAATCGAGTGGACTCCATGTTAGTGTCGCCTAGGGAAAGGCGATGATCGGTACTAACCCCGGTACTTGAGGTACGCTGGTCGTGGATGACACGGAAGTTTCCCGGATCTAGTGGGTAAAGTGTGCAACCTCCGCAGAGTGTAAAACTATTCAATAGCCGTGTCCACGGTCAAGGACGGTTACGGTGCGTTAAACTATGTCCGTGGTTTTCAACCGTGGAGTGAGATGATGGAATGACTTGGGTCAAGCCAAGGACTTGACACGATTGAGATGGGTTGGTGCCCACTGCTTATGATAAATGGGTTGGTGCCCACTCTATTTATGTTGATATCGTGACCAGATCTCATGGTTACTTAAAATTTTTGTTGCATGCTTTATAGGATGTTGAACATGTCATTGCACTCAAAACTAGCTTTATGCAAAACTTACCTATGACATGCATTATGTATCTTGAACCAAATCATGGGTTGCTTATAGTACATTCAAAGTACTCATTGGCTTGCCACGGTTATTTAATTCGACTGTGCATGGAAGAACCGGAGTTCAAGAAGAGTCTTGGAGACGATCATGCGATCTAGGACGCTTCCCAATGTAATGCCCTGTAGGGTTAAGGCAGATGGCATGGGTTCTACTTATCAACAACGATTTCCGCTTTGTTTCATTTGATGTTCAGCCCTTAAGGCTTTATCGATGTAAGACTTGACCATGTTGGTCACTATTTGTGTATGACGATATGTATGGATGTAAGACTCTTGTTATTCAGCTTCTATGTGTTCAAGTGAGCATTGATCTCGGATCACGACACGCAGCAATCGGTGATCACGACTTATGAGTCGGGGTCCCCACAGAGCTGGTATCGAGCCATCCCGACCGTAGGAAGCCTTAGTTAGCATGGACGTTAGTTAACTTGAGACCATCTAAACCTCTTCTTTTTTCTCAAGCTTACCCCACCCAAGATGCATTTTCCTTATCGACCTCTCCCATTCAACCTTTGTAGATGGCTGCAGACCAAGACTTCCGACCACCGGATTTCCCTGCTTCTCGAGGATAGCCTCAAGAGGTGCTGCCCACCGAGCCCCACTTTCACCTACCATGAGCATTGGATCAATGACGCCAAGACGGAGTATCATGTGGAAGTGATCGTGAAGGCCAATGACTCTCCAACAAGCTGGTTCTTCGAGGGACCCCAGATGGCAACATTAGTTCTTCGCCGAGACGGCAACCCTCAAAGCACTCACTGCCTCCGAGACCTTCTTCCGGAGATGGCGTATGAGTTGGCAACCCGCTTTGCCTTATCGGAAGGAAGGTGAGGATGAGAGCAATGCACCAGCTCCACCATTAGAAGAAGGACTTCCACCCGATTCCGCACTCATTTCAGCCTTTGTGCCGATAGTTTGGCACAACACTTGGCCGCTGGAATCAATGGAACTCCGAAAGGAACTTCACGAGACCAAGGCACTTCTTCGCCAAGCACAAGAGAAGACGGATAGGATCAAGAAGGAAGGTGCTCCTCGACAGCCCGCAATCGATACAGAGGCGGAAGACCCCAAAGGATGGAGAACCACCACAAGAACCCCAAGATGAGCGCAAGGGATTACCGCAGCTCTTCACCCCACCAAGCAAAGCAACGCGCTGAGCTCCTCCACTCCCCACCCCTTCAAGCAATGAAGAAAGCCGCCATCGATGAAGAGGAGGAAGACCCAGAGAGCTAGACTACGCGACCGAGCATTCCACCACTTAGGCATCATTCACAACTTGGATATGCCCGTTAGTAACCCTACGGTAGGATAGGTCGTACCCCATGCTAAGTCGAGTCCATGTAATGGTTCTTATGAAACCATGTAGTGTTGTGTTTGCTTTTGTTGTGTTTGATGGATGTCGTGCTTTCCTTCGGAACTTGTAAACCACTACATCACCCATTTGGACTTTAATGAATGTGTTTGGCCCTTTTGGCCCTTGCATGAAAACAATTAGTGTCATACCAACCCCTTACTAGGCATCCCATCTATGTTGCTTTCCCCATCTTTCCCCAATCATGAACCTTGACCACTCCAACAGATGCCGTTGTAACGCCGATCGGTACTCTACCCAAGAAGAAGAAGCCGGAGGTTCTGCTGCGGAGTCAGCCAGACCAAGCCCAAGGACGACTCCACCCCACCACCTCCTCCAAGCATGGACATGGCTCAGCTTCTCCAAGCCTTCCGAGAGGAACGCCAAGCCAACACCGCAGCCCTCCGATGATTGCTGTTGTCACATCGCCAAACCGGCGGGCACGGTCATGGACGCTCCACACCGGTGGAGTTCAAGAAGCATGCACCACCCACTTTCATCGAGACTATGAACCTCCGGATGCGCACGATCGGGTCCGCACCATTGAGGATCGCTGGCACTAGTCGGATGCACCGAGGACCGTGATAAAGTGGCGATGCCGCCCATCGCCCTGGGACCGCCAGAGCTTGGTGGGATGGATTCAAGGCTATGCATGTTGAGCAAGACATCACTTGGAACACCTTCAAGACAGATTCGCAAGGCCCACATTCCTCCGAATCATGGCCATCAAGAAGCGTGAGTTCCGATCCCTAAAGCAAGGTAGTAGCACGCCAAGGAGTACATGCAGGTTCAGGTTCTCTCAAGGTATGCCTCGAGGATGTCAAGACCGATGCGCCAAAAGGAGCGCTTCATGGAAGGCCTTAACCAGACTCGCAGACTTCGCTTGTTGTGTGTGACGCCAACCTTTCCTGATCGGTGAACGAGGCACTCATGCTTGAGGACAAGCGACGTGCCTTGATGACACTCGAAGCTTAAGATGATCAGCAAGGGTAGCTCCAAGAATCAGAGCCCGCCTGTGGCAGCCAGCCCCGGTCAAGCCAACCTATCAAGAGCCAAGAGCCCCGACCTCGCACCAACTATCCACCTCAGAAGATGCCAACCCTGTGCCAGCTTACAACAACC
>JAHHZJ010004232.1:0-36521 GCA_021437245.1 Aegilops speltoides | reverse complement strand
ACAAAATCCCAACGCTCACAAGATTTGAACTTTGTCTCACCGAAGGTCAACTTTGTCCCACCGAGATTGGTCAAATGTGTGTAACGGTTGGATTTTGTGGAGGCTATAAATACCCCTCCACCTCCTCTTCATTGGGAGAGCCATCGTAAAGAACTACCACTTACCTTACATTTCCAGAAGAAAACTACCTCCCTTGTGTTGAGACGTTGCTCCACCCCACCATATGAAACTTGATTTCTAGTCTTTCCAAGTTGCTTTCCACTAATCCCCCTCCACCACACCAAATCAAGGAGGAGAGTTGAGGTTGGGGAGATTATCATTTAACAAAGAGCAAGGAGTTCATCATCACCAACCCCATCTATTACCTTTTGGAGGGTGGTGCCCTAGATTGGTTAGGTGTCGCTGGGAGCCCCTCAGAACGCCGAGTTGAACCAAGGATTTCAAGGAGATCGCTTACTTTGGGAAGATCACCCCAGAAGGCTAGTCTTAGGAAGCCATGATGGCATAGACAAACCCTGGGTGGAGCCCCGTACTGCCATTCTCTCCTGGGTTGAAGTTCCATCAACGTGATTGACGATAGCATCACCCATCGGAACCACGAGAAAAATCTCCGGTTCCATTGCGCTTTTTCCATTCATTTACTATACATGCAACTTACTTTCCCGCCATAACTCTAGAATTGCATGTAGGGTGATACTTGACGGTTATCATTGTGAACTTCTAAGAAACTACTCAAATCAAAAGGCTAAATTTTGTTGTCAAGTAGTCAATCACCCCTCTAGACATACTTCCATCCAGACGCCGAGACAAGCACGGAAACCATTGCCACCTGTTTAGCACCGAAGTCGAGGCGACGTCCGTTAGCGAGACGACGGAAGCACCGACACCATTGCCTCCCCTCTTAGCGCACGCGAAGTCGAGGCGCGAATCACGGTAGCGCAACGCCGAACACGGCCCCTTAAGCGCTCGGGAAGGGCACAGCACGCCGAACGACGGCCTTACCTCATTTAGCGAACGCAAAGAGGCGGACGCCATCGCGATAGCGAACGGACGCCGAGAGCACGGACACCATTGCCACCGCCCTTAGCGTAACGCAAGTCGGGGGACGCCGCAGTAGCACAGGACGCCGAACGAGCAGGCACCCGCCCCTTTCAGCGTAACCAGTCGAGGCGGATGTCGCCGAGGCGACGCCGCCGCAGATGACGACGGACGCCGAGACAAGCACGCGACACCAAGCTACCTTGCTCTTGCGTAACGCGAAGTCGAGACGACGCCGCAGAGCGACGATTTGACGCCGAGATTTAGCACTTGAAAAAAAGTGCACTTGCCTTAGCGCAACGCGAAGTCGAGGCGACGCCGCCGCGTGAGTTAATAACGCCGAGACAAGCACGTGACACCATTGCCACCTCGCCTTAGCGAACGCGAAGTCGAGGCGACGTCAAGAGACAACGACGCCGAGACGAGCACGTGACACCATTGCTCTCGCTTTAGCGTAACGCGAAGTCGAGGCGACGACGCCGTGGTAGCACGACGGACGCCGAGACGAGCATGTGACACCATTGCTTCCTCGCCTTAGCATAACGCCAGTCGAGGCGGACGTTGTTGCGTAGCGACGACGACGCCGAGACGCACGGACACCAGCGCCAACCTATCTTAGCGCATCGCGCGAAGTCGAGGCGACGCCGCCGCGTAGCGACGACGCCGCGAGACGCAGCACGTGACACCAAGTCCCGTTCTTAGCGTAACATGAGTCGGAGGCGACGCCGCCGCGTAGCGACGATGGACGCCGAGACGGCACGTGACACCATTGCCACCTCGTTTTAGTGTAACGCCGCCGATGACGCTGCCGCGTAGCGATTTACGGACCGAGACAAGCACGCGACACCGCGTTACCCGCCTTAGCGTAACGCGAAGTCGCGGCGACGCCGCCACGTAGACGACGGACGCCAGACGAGGACGTGACACCATTGCTACCGCCTTAGCTAACGCGAAGTCGAGGCGACGCTGCCGGTAGCGGCGACGCGACGCCGAGACGTGCACGTGACACCGCTGCTTTCCCTCGTCTTTAGCGTAACGCGAAGTCGAGGCGACGCCGCCGCTTAGAAGGGCGACGGACGCCGGACGAAGCACGCGATGTGCAAAGGCTACCTCGTTTTAGCGAACGCGAAGTCGAGGCGACGCCGCCGCGTAGCAACGATTTAACGCCGAGACGAAACGCGACACCATTGCCACCCTGCCTTAGCATAACGCGAAGTCGAAGTGACGTCCGGCGCAGAAGCATTTACGCCGAGACGAGCACGTGACACCCAAGCACCTCGCTTACGCGAGTCGAGGCGACGCGTCGCCGCAGGCGACGAACGACGCCGAGACAAGCACGCGACACCATTGCCACTTCGCTCTTAGCGTAACGCGAAGTCGGTGGACGCCGCGTAGCGACGAACGACGCCAGACGCAGCACGTGACACCATTTCTCCCTCGCTCTTAGCGAACGCGAAGTCGAGGCGTCCGCGGTAGCGACGACGACGCCGAGACGAGCACGTGACACCAGTGCTTCCCTCGTCTTAGCGTAACGCGAAGTCGAGGCGACGCCGCCGCGTAGCAACGATGGACGCCAGACGAGCACGTGACACCATTACCCTCGTTTTAGTGTAACGCCAGCCGAGGCGACGCCGTCATGCAGTAGCGACGACGACGCCGAGACAAGCACGTGACACCATTGCACCTCGCCTTAGCGCATCGCGAAGTCGTGGGCGACGCTGCCACGGTAGCGACGACGGACGCCAGACGCAGCACGTGACATCGCGTTACCTCGCCTTTAGCGTAACGCGAAGTCGAGGCGACGCCGCCAGTAGCGATGACGACGCCGACGCGTAATGCACACCATTGCTACCCCTCGCCTTTAGCGTAACGCGAAGTCGAAGTGACGCCGCCGCGTAGCGACGACCGACGCCGAGACGAGCACGCGGACACCGTTGCTACCTCGCTTTACGCGAAGTCGAGGCGACGCCGTCATGTAGCGACGACGGACGCCAGAGACAAGCATGACACCATTGCCACCTCGCCTTAGCGTAACGCGAAGTCGAGGGACGCCGCATAGAGTTTACGACGACGCCGAGACGAGCACGTGACACCATTGCTTCCCTGCCTTTAGCGTAACGCGAAGTCGAGGCGACGCCGCCGCGTAGTGACGACGGACGCCGAGACGAGCACGCGGACACCAGGTTTCCGCCTTAGCGTAACGCGAAGTCGAGGCGTGACGCTGCCGCGTAGCGACGATGGACGCCGAGACGAGCACGTGACACCATTGCCACCCTCGTTTAGTGTAACGCCAACGAGGCGACGCCGCTGCGGTAGGGACGACGACGCCGAGACAAGCACGCGACACCGCCACCCGCCTAGCGCACGCGAAGTCGAGGCGGACGCCGCCACGTAGCGATTTACGGACGCCAGACGCAGCATGTGACACCATTGCCTCCTCGCCTTAGCGTAACGCGAGTCGAGGCGACGCTGTTGCGTAGCGCACGACGGACGCCGAGATTGGCACGCGGACACCGCGGCACCTTATCTTAGGCAACGCGAAGTCGAGGCGGCGACGCCGCTCAGGTAGCGACGACGACGCCGAGACGAGCACGCGACACCAATGCTCTCCTGTTCTTAGCGAACACGAAGTCGAGGTGGACGCCGCCGCGGTATACGATGACGCCGACGCAGCACGTGACACCATTGCCACCTCGCTCTTAGTGTAACGCGAATGAGGCGACGCCGTCGCAGCACACGGACGCCGAGACAAGCACGTGACACCATTGCCACCGCCTTTAGCGTAACGCGAAGTTGGTGGCGACGTCATCAGAGCGACGACGACGCCGAGACGCAGCACGTGACATCAAGGTTACCCCGTTTTAGCGAACGCGAAGTCGGCGACGCCATCGCGTAGCGGCGACGGACGCCGAGACGTGCACGCGACACCGCTGCTTTCCCCGCTTAGCGTAACGCGAAGTCGGCGCGACGCTGCCGCGTAGCGACGACGACGCCGAGGCGTAGCACGTGACACCAGTGCCACTGCCTTAGCGTAACGCGAAGTCGAGGCGACGCCGCCGCGGTAGCAACGATTTAACGCCGAGACGGCACGCGTGACACCATTGCTACCCTGCTTAGCGTAAACGCGAAGTCGAGGGCGACGCCGTCAGGTAGCGACGACGACGCCAAGAAGCACGTGACACCATTGCCACAAGGTTTAGCGTAACGCGAAGTCGAGGTGGACGCTGCCGTCATGACGTAACGACGCCAGACGAAAGCACGTGACACCATTGCTCTCCTGTTTAGCGAACGCGAAGTCGGAGGCGATTCACAGTAGCGACGATTTGACGCCGAGACGCAGCACGCGACACCATTGCCTCGCCTTAGCCGCGAGAGTCGAAGCGACGGCCGCAGAGCATTTACGACGCCGAGACGGCACGCGGACACCATTGCCACCCTATCTTAGCGTAACGCGAAGTCAGGCGGATGTCGTCGCAGTAGCGCATTTACGGACGCCGAGACGAGCACGTGACACCATTGCCACCCTATCTTAGCGTACGCGAAGTCGAGGCGACGCTGCCGCGTAGCAACGACGGACGCCGAGACGCAGCACGTGACACCAGTGCTACCCTTCTTAGCGAACGCGAAGTCGAGGCGGACGCCGCCGAGGCGACGCTGCCGCGGGTAGACGACGCGACGCCGAGACGCAGCACGCGACGCCCATTGCCATTGTTTTAGCATAACGCTGAAGTCGAGGCGACGCCGTCGCAGAGCTTACGACTTTTGACGCCGAGACGGCACATGACAATTCATCAAGCCTCGCTTTAGCGAACGCGAAGTCGAGACGACGCACGCGGTAGCGACGACGGATGCCGAGACGAGCACGTGACACCATTGCCACCCTGTCTTAGCTGCAACGCGAAGTCGAGGCGACGCCGTCAGGTAGCGACGACGGACGCCGAGACAGCACGCTACACCATTACACTGCCTTAGTGTAACACGAAGTCGGCGACGCCGCCGCGTAGCGACGACGGACGCCGAGACGCAGCACGACACCGCGCCACTGCTTTAGCGTAATAGCGAGGCGTGACGTCCAGGCGACGCCATCGCGGTAGCAACGATGGACGCCGAGACGCAGCACGTGACGCCATTGCACTTGCCTTAGCGAACGCGAAGTCAAGGCGACATCGCCGCGTAGCGAGACGGACGCCGAGACGCAGCACGTGACACCATTGTTTCTCGCCTTAGCGTAACGCGAAGTCGAGACGACGCTGTCGCGTAGCGACGACGGATGCCGAGACGCAGCACGACACCGCACCTTGCCTTAGCGTAACGCGAGTCAAGGCGACGCGCCGCGTAGCGACCACCCACGCCGAGACGAGCACGTGACACCATTGCCTCCCGCCTAGCTGCAACGCGAAGTCAAGGCGACGCTGTCGCGCGTAGTGACGACGGACGCCGAGATTTGCGCACGTGACACCGCGTTACCCTATCTTAGCGTAACGCGAAGTAGGGCGACGCCGTCTGTAGCGACGACGGACGCCGAGACCAGCACGCGACACCAAGGCCACGCTGTCTTAGCGTAACGCGAAGTCGGCGGACGCCGCCGCGTAGCACGATTTACACCGAGACAAGCATGTGACACCATTGCCACCCTGTTCGAGCGTGCGCGAAGTCGAGGCGACGCTGCCGAGGTGACGCTGCTGGTAGCGACGACGACGCCGACGCAGCACGCGACGCCATTGCCACTCGTTTTAGCGTAACGCGAAGTCGGTGACGCCGCTGCAGAAGCACGATTTTGACGCCGAGACGCAGCACGTGACACCATTGCTTCCCCTGCCTTAGCGTAACGCGAAGTCGAGACGACGCTGTCGCGTAGCGACGATTTTGCCGAGACGGAGCACGTGACACCGCCACCGCCTTAGCATAACGCGAAGTCGAGATGACGCCGCCGCAGTAGCGACGACGACGCCGAGACGAGCACGTGACACCATTGCTACCCTCGTTTTAGTGTAACACGAAGTCGAGGCGACGCTATCGCGTAGCGACGACGGACGCCGAGACGAGCACGCCACACTGCTGCTACCGCTTAGCGTGACGAAGTCGAGGCGACGCTATCGCGTAGCGACGACGGACGAGAGACCAGCACGTGACGCCATTTCCACCCTCGTCTTAGCGTAACGCGAGTCATATGACATCGCCGCGCAGAGCGACGACGGACGCCGAGACGAAAGCACGCGACACCATTTCTCCCCGCCTTAGCATAAAGCGAAGTCGAGATGACGCTGTCGCGGTAGCGACGACGGATGCCGACGAGCACGCGTGACACCAAGCACCGTTTTAGCGTAACGCGAAGTCGAAGGACGCCGCCGCCAGAGCTTAACGCATCACGCCGAGACGAGCACGCGGACACCATTGCTTCCCTCGCTCTTAGTGTCGACTCGACTCAATGCCATAGATCTAGTATGTAACACCTCATATCACTTGCGCTTCACGCACGGTATTCCCACGGTGTCGCTTACCTTTCGCTCGGGACCGCTTATGCCTTTTGGCAACATATATGACAAAGGTCGCTAGCATCCATATGATATGAGCCCGGCCGACGGCTAGTCGTGAAACCCAAAGTGGCATGTACTCATGTGGACAGTATCCATGACCTAAAGATTTAACGTGTTTGTCAACAAATGAGTTAATCCAAAGCAGCACCATTGGGGCAGATTCTGTGAACCGGGCCAGAAAGGTGCTAACAGACTCGGGTATTCATCGCGGACATTTCGCAAGGATGCATAATGAACGAAGAAGACACATGCCGCCATTTTGGCAAGCTTGGAGCAAGATAAGCTACCATGGCTCTTGTGGAAACACTAGAGACATTTCCTGTAAGAAAGGCTACTAAGATAAACAACTAGATAGTCGATCCCACATACCAAGCATTTCAATAACATACACAATATGCTCGATATGTGGAAATACAACATGGCATCACAACATGACTCTACGACTAAGTATTCATTCATTAGGCCCGAGGAGCTTAGATATTACAAACAGCGCCCATGACCCAACATTCAGAGCATACAAATCAAACACAAGCGAAGCTAACATGTCTCGAGTACGCATAACTATAAATGAAAAAGGCTAAGAAGCTCCACTATCTACTGCATTCCGCCGAGGGCACAAGATCGAGCCTGAGGTAACAAGCTAAACGTCAAGTCCACGTGGAACTACTAGCAGACCAAGTCTCCCCGAAAAACATAAAATAGGCAAACGCGGAGTAAAATGTACCCAGAAGACTTACATCGTAATAACTACATATGCATCATTATCAACAAAGGGGATGGTGGAGTTTAACAGCAAGAAGCCACCACTTAAGTGGCTATCCTAAACTCACGATCGCAAGTAACTCTTTTGAGGTGGCGCATACACGAGTCCACATATTCACCATATCAATACACCTCTATGGATCCGCCTCCCGACTTTTACGAGAACGCCATCCATAGCACTCCACGCTTATCTTATGATTTTAGAGCATCCATCACTTGTCTATGAACTGATATAGCAACCCAAGTCTTATCATGACACGGCTATTCGAATAGATCATATTAACCCCGCATAGGGTGTACTTCTTCATACATGTTTCCACCACTTAGCGCCCTGCGACACGACATGTGCTCTGCACTTCAAGCCAAAGCCGACCGGTGGCACTATGACCTACCTAAACACTCAAGTCTCTAGTCCGTGTTTATCACTATTTGGGTTCCATCTATGAGTTCCGCCAAGTTTCGCCACAGCCCCAAACGATGTGAACAGGTTCTGACACTAAACGGGCGCCCGTTTACCTGCCACGTGCCTACTGCAGATCAAGCCCACCCCTACGGCCAAGACTGTGCACGGCCTCCAAAGATACTACAAACACTAAACTACTGCAACTCGGACAGAGGACAAGGGTGAATAAGAAGTCGAGCGGGTCATATTTCGTGGCCCAATGCATGGTAGTAGCAGATCATGGATCACAAACACGTAACTCAGCTCCTAGGACGACTTCATGAGACAACCCACCATGTACTCCTACATGGCCTTCACCGATACCTTTACCAAATCGTGTTCACACACTTAGCTCACACGTGAGGACATGTTCACACACCGATTCATCCTCATGAATCGCACTCCCGACTCAACTCTAAGCAATAGCGGTGCATGACAAACAAGCATGTATGAGTAGGCACAACAGGCTCAAACAACTCCTACTCATGCTAGTGGGTTTCATCTATTTACCGTGGAATGACAGTCATGCAAAGGATAAAGGTTCAGCTACCGCGAAAGCAATAAAATTGAATCGTTGTTGTCCTAATGCAGAAAAGAGAGCAGAGCTAGAGAGTGGGATTGTATCGAACGTAACAAGGGGGTTTTGCTGTTCCGGCACTTCGAAGATAATATATCTCTTCGGCTTGTCAACGAACTCATCATCATCTAACGCTCATCGAGGGGCAATTACTGCAACCGAGAAAGAAACACAATCAATGCAAATGCACATGATGCATGATCATGGCATGGCAATATGCTGTGATTTGAGCTAATGCATCTAGCTATGATTTAAATGAAGTTGGTTTGAATACATGATCCAAATTCAAACCCATATATGATTATTTAAATGTCTTTTATTTGTTTTGTCCAAAACAGAGGACAAACATTGTTCAAACATGCATGAAAATGGTACGATGGATTCCTTGAATTTTCTGATAATTTTCATATAATTTATTTGATTTGGAGCTACTTGATTTTATATGAATTTTAGGTTTAGCATTTTCGAATTTCCGGATTTATTTTAAACCAGAAATTACATTGCGCTGTGGTGACGCCGCGTCGGATTCAAGCGCGGCTCAGTCAAACCCGACCAGGGGTCCACCGTCGCTGATCGGGCTAGTTAGAGACACTAACAAAAGTGCCAACACCCACGCCAACCGGGCCAAAATGACGCCGTGGGTCCCACGGTATTAACACTAATTTAATGTAAAAATATACTAATCCTAATTGTTGCTAGGGGCCCACATGGCGCGTGGCTCATAGGTGATTAACCCCAACAAAGTGGCCACATCGCCCGCCGAGTTTGGCTCACGCGACCTCAAGTCACGGGCGAAGCTTGCCTAAATCCTTACTTGCCTCGGCTTTTGGCGCGGTGCGATCTACGGACGTCAAGCGAGGCGATCCGGGGTGGTACACTGAGCTAGGTGGCCAAGCCATCGAATGGAGTTTCATGGCGGCGCAAGGCTCGGGGTGAACTGGTTTCGGGTTAGGGAGCACGACAGAGGCAAAGAGGGGTGCCATTGCACTGTGATGCATCGAGCGCTATGGAGCGGTCGGTTATGCTCTAGGTGTTTGCACACGGCAAGCGAGATGGTTTACAAGTGAGCCTTGCCCGACGGAACGACTAGGGGACGGGAACGAGGAGGGGAGAGCGAGGGAAGCAACAAGAGCTCATGTGGAGGTCGAAGAGTAGCCTGCGGCCCTTGGGGGAGGCGGGGCCGAGGCGGCGGAGACCGACGCATGGCACGCCAAAGGGGAGACGAGATGAGCCGATGGCTACATTCCTGGTCGCCCGCGCCTGTGACTTGGTGAAGAGGAAGAGGTAGTCGCATGAGCCTTGACCTGCTGTAGGGGCTTAGGAAGTGGTCAAGGAAGAAGGATTTAACGGGCGCATGCATTTATGGCGCTCTGCTGTCAAGGGAGAGAGGAAACAGAGGAGGGGAGGCACAGAAGAATGGGAGGGGCTGGGGCATGCCTCCGGGTGGCGGTTAGAGGGGCCGGGAGGAAGCAAGAGGTGGTTGTATGAAAAGGCTAAGCGACACGCCTCATCAAGTGAGGTCGGCGACACTGTCACCGGTGGGCTGGGCCTCACATGGTCACAAATTGGCTGCTGTGAGCGCCTGTGTCATTTTTTTTAATTTCCTTCTGTTTTGTTTAATTTATTTCCTTTTGCCAATTGCTAAATAAAATAAATTCAAGATCAAGGATAAAATTTCTAACATTTTATTTAGCACAATGGAGTTATACCAGCACATAAATTGTTTCAAATATTTGAACATATATTCAGTATATATTTGAATAAATTCAAATTCAAAATAGTATTGATTTAATTCAAAGTCCAAAATAATTCCTTCAAAATGTTCCAAATTTTGGTTTATATAGCTTTGCCAAAATTCTCAAACATTGCAAAAGGACATCTGGAACAAGGAATGAGATTTCTAGGGTTCTTCGCCTACTTTTAATTAAGTTTTTGAGGCTTTAAAATTCCTCAATTCAAGTTTCGTAAATCTAGACATGATGCATGGGTGGCAAAGCCACTATTTACAAACATTATTCTAGGGTCAGTGACACTTAGCTTAACGCGAGTCAAGTGACATCGCCGCGCAGAGTGACGGCGGACGCCGACGAAAGCACGCGACACCGCACACTTATCTTGAAGGTATCGACGAAGTCGAGGCGACGCCGTCAGCGGTAGCGACGACGACGCCGACGAAAGCACGGACACCGCAACACGCCTGTTTTAGCGTAACGCGAAGTCGAGGCGGACGCCGCGTAGCGACGACGGACACCGAGACAAGCATGTGACACCATTGCCACTCTGCTCGAAAGCGTGAACGCGAAGTCGAGGCGATGTCGCCGCTAGCGGCGACGGACGCCGAGACGCAGCACGTGACACCATTGCTTCCCCTGTCTTAGCGAACGCGAGATTTGGCGGACGCCGCCGCGCAGAGTATTTACCGACGCCGAGACGAGCACGGACACCATTGCTCTCCTCGCCTTAGCGTAACGCGAGTCGAGGCGACATGGTAGCGGTAGCGACGACGACGCCGAGACGAGCACGTGACACCGTGTTACCCTATCTTAGCGTAACGCGAAGTCGAGGCGACGCCGCCGTAGCGACGACGGACGCCGAGACGCAGCACGTGACACCCGTTTCGCCTTAAAGCGTAGTTTAGGGCGGACGCCGCCGCGTAGCGACGACGGACGCCGACGAGCATGTGACACCATTGCTACCCCTGCTTAGTATAACGCCGGCCGAGAAGTGACATCGCAGAGCGACGACGGACGCCGAGACGAGCACGTGACACCAAGCTACTCGCCTTAGCGTAACGCGAAGTCGAGGCGACGCTGCCGCGGTAGCAACGACGAACGCCGAGACCAGCACATGACACCATTGCACTTCGCCTTAAGGCATCGAAGTCGGCGACGCCGCCGGGTAGCGACGACGACGCCGAGACGCAGCACGCGACGCGTCTTCGCTTACGCGAATGGCGACGTTGTCGCGTAGCGACGACGGACGCCAAGACAAGCACGTGACACCATTGCCACCCTCGCCTTAGCGTAACGCGAAGTCGAGGTGGACGCCGCGTAGCGACGACGCGACGCCAGACGCACGTGACACCATTGCCTCCTGTCTTAGCGTAAGGCGGTCGAGGCGGACGCATGTCACAGTAGCGGCGACGACGCCGAGACGAGCACGCGACACCATTGCCTCCCCGTTTTAGCGCAGAACGCGAAGTCGAGCACGCTGCCGCCAGTAGCGTTTACGGACGCCGAGACGCAGCACGTGACACCATTGCCACTTATTCTTAGCGTAACGCGAAGTCAGGCGACGCCGCCGCAGTAGCGACGACGATGCCGAGACGAGCACGTGACACCATTGCCACCGCTCGCGTAACGCGAATCGAGGCGACGCCGTGGGCGGTAGCAACGACGCGACGCCGAGACGAGCACGTGACACCGCTACCTTTCTTAGCGTAACGCG
This sequence comes from Aegilops speltoides, assembly GCA_021437245.1. Taxonomy (NCBI): domain Eukaryota; kingdom Viridiplantae; phylum Streptophyta; class Magnoliopsida; order Poales; family Poaceae; genus Aegilops; species Aegilops speltoides. Next base: position 24,718 of record JAHHZJ010004232.1, on the reverse strand, counting down.
AAGTCGAGGCAGACGTTGCCGAGGGGCGGACGCTGCTGTAGCGACGACGGACGCCAGACGAGCACGCGACGCCATTGCCACTTGCTTAGCAGCATAACGCGAAGTCGAAGGACGCCGTCATGTAGCGACGACGACGCCAGACGGCACACGACACCGCTTTCCCCGCTTAGCGTAACGCGAAGTCGAGACGACGCTGTCGCGTAGCGACGACGGATGCCGAGACGCAGCACGTGACACCAAGCTACCGTCTTAGCGTAACGCGAAGTCGGCGACGCCGCCGCGTAGCGCATTTACGGACGCCGACGCAGCACGACACCATTGCCACCTCGTCTTAGTGTAACAAGTCGAGGCGGACGCCGTCGCGTAGCGACGACGGACGCCGAGACGAGCACGGACACCAGTTACCGCTTTCTAACGCGAAGTCGAGGCGACGTCGAGGCGGACGCCGCTGGTAGCAACGACGACGCCGAGACGCAGCACGCGACGCCATTTCCACTTCGCCTTAGCGTAATGCGAAGTCAAGGCGACATCGCCGCGTAGCGACGACGACACCGAGACGCAGCACGTGACACCATTGCTTCTCCTCGCCTTAGCGTAACGCGAGTCGAGACGGACGCACGCGTAGCGACGACGGATGCCGAGACGAGCACGACACCGTGCTACCCTGTCTTAGCGTAACGCGAAGTCGAGGCGACGCCGCCGCGTAGCGTACTCACCCACGCCGAGACGCAGCACGTGACACCATTGCCTCTCTGCCTTAGCGAACGAAGTCAAGGCGGACGCTGCCGCGTAGTGACGACGGACGCCGACGAGCACGTGATACAAGGTTACCTTATCTTAGCGTAACGCGAAGTCGAGGCGACGTCGCTGCGTAGCGACGACGGACGCCGAGACGAGCACGTGACACCATTGCACTGCCTTAGCGTAACGCAGTCGGCGGATGTCGCCGCGGTAGCGACGACGACACCGAGACAAGCATGTGACACCATTGCCACTTTGCTCGAAGCGTAACACGAATCGAGGCGACGCCGTCGAGATACGCCGTAGAAGCGACGACGACGCCGGATTAGCACGCGACGCCATTGCCACTCGCTTTAGCGTAACGCGAAGTCGAAGGACGCTGCCGCAGTAGCTTACGATGGACGCCGAGACGAGCACATGACACCATTGCTTCCCCGCCTTAGCGTAACGCGAAGTCGAGACGGACGCTGTCGTAGCGACGACGATGCGCGAGACGAGCACGCGACACCGCTGTTACTTGCCTGTACGAAGTCGAGAGCGGACGCTGCCGCAGTAGCGACGACGACGCCAGACGAGCACGTGACACCATTGCCACCCTCGTATTAGTGTAACACGAAGTCAGCGCGACGCCGCAGCGGCAGCGCATTTGACGGACGCCGAGACGAGCACGCGACACCAGCAAGCCACCGCTTAGCGTAACGCGAGTCGAGGCGACGCCGCCGAGGCGACGCCGCCGCGTAGCAACGACGACGCCGAGACGAGCACGGACGCCATTGCCACTTGCCTTTTAGCGTAATGCGAGTTGGCGACATCGCCGCGTAGCGACGACGGACGCCGAGACGCAGCACGACACCATTGCTCTCGCCTTAGCGTAACACGAAGTCGAGACGCGACGTCGCGTAGCGACGACGGATGCCGACGCAGCACGTGACACCAGTGCCACTCGCCTTTTGCTTAACGCGAAGTCGAGGCGACGCGCCGCGTAGGGACGACGGACGCCGAGACGCAGCACGTGACACCGCGTTTCCTCGCCTTAGCGTGAACATCGTCGAGGCGACGCTCGCCGCGGTAGCGACGACGACGCCGAGACGCAGCACATGTGACACCATTGCCACTTGCCTTAGTATAACGCCGCCGAGGCGCGACATCGTCCGCGAGCATTTACGACGGACGCCGAGACGAGCACGACACCAGTGCTACTCCCCGTTTTAGCGACACGCGAAGTCGAGGCGACGCCGCCGGTAGCGACGACGGACGCCGAGACAAGCACGTGACACCATTGCCACCTCGTTTTAGCGTAACGCGAAGCGGGCGTACGCCGCCGCGTAGCGATGACGGACGCCAGACGAAAGCATGACACCATTGCTTCGCTCTTTAGCGTAACGCGAAGTCGAGAGGACGCCGCGGTAGCGCATTTACGACGCCGAGACAAGCACGTGACACCATTGCTACCTCGTTTTAGCGTAACGCGAAGTCGGCGACGTCGCCGCGGTAGCGACGACGGACGCCGAGACGCAGCACGTGACAACATTGCCTCCCTGTTTAGCGTAACGCGAAGTCGAGGCGACGACGCCACAGAGCACGACGGACGCCGAGACGCAGCACGACACCATTGCTTCCTCGCCTTAGCGTAACGCGAAGTCAAGGCGACGCTATCGCGTAGTGACGACGGACACCGAGACGAGCACGTGACACCAAGGCCACCCTATCTTAGCGTAACGCGAAGTCGAGGACGCCGTCAGCGTAGAAGCACGACGACGCCGAGACGCAGCACGCGACACCAGCAAGCACGCCGCTTAGCGCAACGCGAAGTCGAGGCGACGCCGCCGCGTAGCGGCGATTTTGACGCCAGACGCACGTGAAACCATTGCCTCGCTTAGCGAACGCGAGTCGAGGCGACGCCGCCGGTAGCGACGCACGACGCCGAGACGCAGCACGCGACACCAAGGCCACCCTCGCCTTAGCGTAACGCGAAGTCGAGGCGACGCCGCAGCGTAGCGCAACGATTTAACGCCAGACGCAGCACGTGACCATTGCTAACCTCGCCTTAGCGTAACGCGAAGGAGGCGACGCCGCCGCGTAGCGACGACGACGCCGAGACGCACGCGACACCAGCGTTACTCGCCTTAGCGTAACGCTAGTCGAGGCGACGTCGCCGCGTAGCACGACGACGACGCCAAGACAGAGCACGTGACACCATTGCCACCTCGCCTTAGCGTAACGCGAAGTCGGGGACGCCGTCATGTAGCGACGACGGATGCCGAGACGAGAACGGACACCATTGCCTCCCGCTTAGCGTGAACGCGAAGTCGAGGCGGACGACGCCACGGTAGCGACGATTTGAGACGAGCACGACACCATTGCCTCCCCGCTTAGCGTAACGCGAGTCGGATGACGCCGTCGCGTAGCGCACGACGACGCCGACGCAGCACGTGACACCATTGCCACCTATCTTAGCGTAACGCGAAGTCAAGGCGACGTTGTCGCTAGCGACGACGGATGCCGAGACGAGCACGCGACACCGCAAGCACCCCGTCTTAGCGCACGCGTCGAGGCGACGTGCCGCGGTAGCAACGACGGACGCCGAGACGAGCACGTGACACCGCCACCCTTTCTTAGCATAACGCGAAGTCGAGGGGCGACGCCGTCGGCGGACGTCATTGCGGGTAGCGCATTTAACGCCGTGAAGCAGCACGCGACGCCATTGCCATTTCGCCTTAGCGTAACGCGAAGTCGGATGACGCCGCCGCCAGAGCTAACGCATTGACGCCGAGACGAGCACATGACACCATTGCCTCCCTCGCTTTAGCGTAACGCAAGTCGAGACGACGCTGTCGCGTAGCTACGACGATGCCGAGACGCACGCGGACACCAAGGCTACCTTGCCTTAGCATGAAGTCGAGGCGACGCTGTCGCGGTAGCGACGACCGACGCCGAGACGCAGCACGCGACACCATTGCTTCCCCGTTTTAGCGCAACGGGAGTCAAGGCGATCGCCGCAGTAGTGACGACGACGCCGAGACGAGCACGTGACACCAGGTTACCCTATCTTAGCGAACGCGAGTCGAGGCGACGCCGCCGCGTAGCGGCGACGGACGCCGAGACCAGCACGTGACACCAGTGCCTCTCGTTTTAGCGCTGAACACGAGTCGGCGACGCCGCCGCGTAGCGACGACGGACGCCGAGACGCCGCATGTGACACCATTGCCACTTGTTTAGTATAACGCCACGAGGGCGGACATCCGCGCGGTAGCGACGACGGACGCCGAGACGAGCACGTGACACCGTGCCACCTGTCTTAGCGCTACGCGAATGGCGGACGCCGTCGCGCAGAGCGACGACGGACGCCGACAAGCACGGACACCATTGCCACTCGTTTTAGCGTAACGCGAAGTCGGCGACGCCGCCGCGTAGCGGCGACGGACGCCGAGACGCAGCACGTGACACCATTGCTTCTCCCTGCCTTAGCGTAACGCGAAGTCGAGGCGACGTCTCGCAGTAGCGACGACGGACGCCGAGACAAGCACGTGACACCATTGCCACCTCGCTCTTAGCGTAACGCGAGTCGGCGGACGCCGCCGCGTAGCGACGACGGACGCCGAGAAGAGCACGACAACATTGCCTTCCTCTGCTTAGCGTAACGCGAAGTCGAGGCGACACGCCACGGTAGCGACGACGGACGCCGAGACGCGAAAGCACGTGACACCATTGCCTCCCGTCTTAGCTAACGCAAGTCAAGGCGACGCCATCGCCGAGTGGCGATTTGACACGAGACGCACGTGACACCAAGGCTACCCTATCTTAGCGCTGCGCGAAGTCGAGGTGGACGCCGCCGCAGTAGCGACGACGGACGCCGAGACGCAGCACGTGACACCAGCGTTTGCCTTTAGCGAACGCGAAGTCGAAGGACGTCTGCCGCGTAGCGACGACGACGCCGAGACGGCACGGACACCGCTATTCGTTTAGCGTAACGCTAGTCGCGGACGCCGCCGCAGAAGCGACGACGACGCCAAGACAAGCACGTGACACCATTGCCACCCTCGCCTTTAGCGCAGAACGCAGTCGGGGGACGCCGCCGCGTAGCGACGACGACGCCGAGACGAGCACGTGACACCATTGCTCTCCTCGCCTTAGCGAACACGAGTCGAGGCGACGACGCTACCAGAAGTAACGACGGACGCCGAGACGAGCACGCCACACCATTGCCTCCCTCGCTCTTTAGCGCATCGAAGTCGAGATGACGCTGTCGGCGCAGAGTATTTACGGACGCCAGACGGAGCACGTGACACCATTGCTACCCTATCTTAGCGTAACGCGAAGTCGAGGCGACGCTGCCGCGTAGCGACGACGCGACGCCGAGACGAGCACGTGACACCATTGCTCTCTCGTTTTAGTGTAACGCGAAGTCGAGGCGACGCCGCCGCGTAGCGACGACGGACGCCGAGACGAAAGCACGTGACACCATTGCTTCCCCGTCTTAGTGGAACGCCAAGCCGGTGGACGCCGCCGCGTAGCTTAACGACGCGACGCCGAGACAAGCACGTGACACCGGGCAACTCCGCTCTTAGCGTAACACGAAGTCGAGAAGTGACGCTGCCGCGTAGCGTACGACGGACGCCGAGACGCAAGCACGCGACACCATTGCCACTTCGCTCTTAGTGGAACGCGAGCCGAGGCGCGACGCCGCCGCGGTAGCGACGACGACGCCGACAAGCACGCGGGACACCATTGCCACCCCGCCTTAGCGTAACGCGAAGTCGCGGGCGGACGCCGCCACGGTAGGGACGACGCGACGCCGAGACGAGCACGTGACACACGCGCACTCGCTCTTAGCGCAACGCCGAAGTCGACGCGACGCCGTCAGCGTAGCGGCGACGACGCAGAGACGCGGCACGCGACACCTGCTGCTTCCCTCGCCTTAGTGTAACGCAAGTCGATGCGACGCCGCCGCCAGTAGCGTACGACGACGCCGAGACGCAGCACGTGACACCATTGCCTCCCTGCCTTAGTGTAACGCGAAGTCGAGGCGACGCCGCCGCGTAGCGACGACGACGCCGAGACAAGCACGTGACACCAAAGCAAGCAATTGCTTTTAGCGTGCGAACGCGAAGTCGGCGGACGCCGTCAGAGTAGCGTGGTAGCGGCGACGCTGAGACGTAGCACTTGAAAACAAGTACACTTCGTTTTAGCGCAACGCGAAGTCGAGGCGGAATCGCCGCAGTAGCGACGACGAACGCCGAGACAAGCACGTGACACCATTGCTACCTCGTCTTAGCGTAACGCGAAGTCGAGGCGGACGCTGCCGCGCAGTAGAGACAACGGACGCCGCAGACGAGCACGTGACACCATTGCTTCCCGTTTTAGCGAACGCGAAGTCGAGGGGACGACGCCGTGGTAGCGACGACGACGCCGACGACGAGCATGTGACACCATTGCTCTCTCGTTTTAGCATAACGCGAAGTCGAGGCGACGTTGCTTGCGTAGCGACGACGACGCCGAGACGAGCACGTGACACCGGTGCCAACCTATCTTAGCGCATAACGCGAAGTCGAGGCGACGCCGCCGCTGTAGCGACGACGACGCCGAGACGCAGCACGTGACACCAGGTTTCTCGCTTTAGCGTAACACGAGTCGAGGCGACGTCCGCCGCGTAGCGCACGATGGACGCCGAGACGCAGCACGTGACACCATTGCTACCCTGCCTTAGTGTAACGCCAGCCGAGGCGGACGCTGCCGCGTAGCGGCACGACGGACGCCGAGACAAGCACGTGACACCAGTGCTACCCCGCCTTAGCGTAACGCGAAGTCGTGGGCGACGCCGCCACGAAGTAGCGACGACGGACGCCGAGACGGGACGTGACATCGCTGCTACCTCGTTTAGCGTAACGCGAAGTCGAGGCGACGCCGCCGCGTAGCGGCGACGCGACGCCGAGACGCACGTGACACCGCTGCTTCCCTCGTTTAGCGTGAACGCGAAGTCGAGGCGACGCCGCCGCGTAGCGACGCGACGGACGAGAAGCAGCACGCAGACCAGCAGCAAGCACCTCGCCTTAGCGTAACGCGAAGTCGAGGCAGACGCCGCCGCGTAGCAACGACGGAACGCCGAGACGCAGCACGCGACACCATTGCCACCTCGTCTTTAGCATAACGCGAAGTCGCGGCGACGCCGCCGCAGAAGCGACGACGGACGCCGAGACGCACGCGACACCAGCCACCTCGTTTTACGCGAAGTCGAGGCGACGCGTCGCCAGTAGCGACGACGACGCCAAGACAAGCACGTGACACCATTGCTACCCTCGTCTTAGCGTAACGCGAAGTCGGTGGACGCTGCCGCGTAGCGACGACGGACGCCGAGACGCAGCACGTGACACCATTTCTCCCCGTTCTTAGCGTAACGCGAAGTCGAGGGTGACGCTGCCGCGTAGCGCATTACGCGACGCCGAGACGCAGCACGTGACACCGCGTTTCCCTCGTTTTAGCGTAACGCGAAGTCGAGGGCGGACGCTGCCGCGTAGCAACGGCGGACGCCGAGACGCAGCACGTGACACCATTGCTACCTCGTTTTAGTGTAACGCCAGCCGGCGGACGCCGCCGCGTAGCGACGATTTGACGCCGAGACAAGCACGTGACACCGGGGCTTACCTCGCCTTTAGCGTAACGCGAAGTCGTGGCGACGCCGCTACGGTAGCGACGACGCGACGCCGAGACGCAGCACGTGACACCATTGCTACCCTCGCTTAGCGTAACGCGAAGTCGAGGCGACGCTGCCGCGTAGCGGCGACGACGCCGAGACGCAGCACGTGACACCATTGCCAGTACTCGTCTTTAGCGTAACGCGAAGTCGAAGGACGCACGCCGCCGTAGCGACGACGCGACGCCGAGACGAGCACGTGACACCATTGCCACCCCGTCTTTACGCGAAGTCGAGGCGACGCCGTCCGCAGTAGCGACGACGGACGCCAAGACAAGCATGTGACACCATTGCTTACCCTTTTCTTAGCGTAACGCGAAGTCGAGGCGACGTCACGCTGCCGCGCCCTAGCGCATTGACGGACGCCGAGACGAGCACGAGCACGTGACACCATTGCACTTCGCCTTTAGCGTAACGCGAAGTCGAGGCGACGCCGCCGCGTAGTGACGACGCGACGCCGAGACGAAAGCACGCGACACCGCGTGCTCCTCGCCTTTAGCGTAACGCGAAGTCGAGAGCAGGTGACGTCGTGTAGCGACGATGGACGCCGAGACGCAGCACGTGACACCATTGCCAATTCTCGCCTTTTAGTGTAACGCCAACGAGGCGACGCCGCTGCGGTAGGGACGACGGACGCCGAGACAAGCACGCGGACACCAGTGCACACCCTCGCCTTAGCGTGAACGCGAAGTCGAGGCGACGCCGCTGTAGCGACGACGCGACGCCGTGACAGCATTGATGTGACACCATTGCTCTCCCCGCTTTAGCGTGAACGCGAAGTCGCAAGGCAGACGTTGTTGCGGTGAAGCGACGACGCGACGCCGAGATTTGAGCACGCGGACACCAAGTGCCACCTTATCTTAGCGTAACGCGAAGTCGCAGGCGGACGCCGCTTCAGGTAGCGACGACGACGGACGCCGAGACGCAGCACGTGACACCACGCCTCCTCGCCTTAGAAGCTGCAATGAAGTCGGAGGTGGACGCTGCCGCGTAGCGGACGATGCGGACGCCGAGACGCAGCACGTGACACCATTGCCACCCTGTCTTAGTGTAACGCCGCCGGAGGCGACGCCGCGGCGTAGCGACGACGCGACGCCGAGACAAGCACGCGGACACCGCTAAGTTACCTGCCTTAGCGCTGCAACGCGAAGTTAGGCGGACGCCGCTGACGAGGTAGCGACGACGCGACGCCGAGACGCAAGCACGTGACATCATTGCCACCTCGTTTTAGCGTAACGCGAAGTCGAGGGCGACGCTATCGCGTAGATGGCGACGGACGCCAGACGGCACGCGACACCGCTGTTTCCTCGTCTTAGCGTAACGCGAAGTCGAGGCGACGCTGCCGCGTAGCGACGACGCGACGCCGAGGCGCAGCACGCGACACCGCGTTAATTCGCCTTAGCGTAACGCGAAAGTCGAGGCAGACGCCGCCGCGTAGCAACGACGTAACGCCGAGACGCAGCACGTGACACCATTGCAATTCTCGCTCTTAGCGTAAACGCGAAGTCGAGGGCGACGTCGCGGTAGCGATTTACGGACGCCAAGACAAGCACGCGACACCATTGCCACAAGGTCTTAGCGTAACGCGAAGTCGAGGTGGACGCCGCCGCGTAGCTTACGACGGACGCCGAGACGAGCACGTGACACCATTGCTCTCCTCGTTTAGCGTAACGCGAAGTCGAGGCGGACGATGTCACGGTAAAGCGACGACGACGCCGAGACGCAGCACGCGACACCATTGCCTCCCCTGTCTTAGCGCTAGATGAGAGTCGGCGACGCTACGCCGCGCAGTAGCGCATTTACGACGCCGAGACGAGCACGTGACACCATTGCCACCCTTATCTTAGCGTAACGCGAAGTCAGTAGCGGATGTCGCCATGTAGCGACGACGGATGTCCGAGACGAGCACGCGACACCATTGCCACCCTATCTTAGCGTAACGCGAAGTCGAGGCGACGCTGCCGCGGTAGCAACGACGCGACGCCGAGACGGAAAGCACGTGACACCAGCTACCTTTTTAGCGTAACGCGAAGTCGAGGCGACGCCGCCGAGGCGGACGCCGCTGCGGGTAGCGACGACGACGCCAGACGCAGCACGTGACGCCATTGCCACCTCGCCTTTAGCATAACGCGAAGTCGGCGGACGCCGTCAGCGCAGAGCGACGCATTTTACGCAGAGACGCAGCACATGACACCATTGCTCTCCCCGTTTTAGCGTAACGCGAAGTCGAGACGACGCAGTAGCGTAGCGACGGCGATGACGCCGAGACGAGCACGTGACACCAGTGCCACCCTGTCTTAGCGTAACGCGAAGTCGAGGCGACGCCGCCGCAGTAGCGATTTACGGACGCCGAGACGAGCACGCTACACCATTGCCACCCTGTCTTAGTGTAACACGAAGTCGAGGCGGACGCGCGCCGCGTAGCGACGACGCGACGCCGAGACGAGCACGCGACACCAGCAAGCACCGCTTAGCGTAACGCGAAGTCGAGGCGGACGCTGCCGAGGCGGACGCCATCGTGGTAGCAACGATGGACGCCGAGACGAGCACGTGACGCCATTGCCACTTCGTCTTAGCGTAACGCGAAGTCAGGCGCGACATCGTCCGCGTAGCGCACGACGGACGCCGAGACGAAAGCACGTGACACCATTGCTCTCTCGCCTTAGCGTGAACGCGAAGTCGAGACGGACGCACGCGTAGCGACGACGATGCCGAGACGCAGCACGCGTGACACCAGCAAGCTACTCGTTTTAGCGTAACGCGAAGTCAAGGCGCGACGCCCCGCGTAGCGCTTACCACCCACGCTGAGACGAAAGCACGTGACACCATTGCCTCCTCGCTTTAGCGCAACGCGAAGTCAAGGCGACGCTGCCGCGTAGTGACGACGGACGCCGAGACGAGCACACGTGACACCGCGTTACCCTATCTATTAGCGTAACGCGAAGTCGAGGCGACGCCGCCGCGTAGCGACGACGCGACGCCGAGACGAGCACGTGACACCAAAGGCCACGCTGTCTTTAGCGTAACGCGAAGTCGAGCGTATCACGCCGCCGCGGTAGCGACGATTTACACCGAGACAAGCATGTGACACCATTGCCACCGCTGTTCGAAAGCGTAACGCGAAGTCGAGAGGCGACGCTGCCGAGGCGACGCTGCCGGTAGAAGCACGACGGACGCCGCGAGACGAGCACGTGACGCCATTGCTACCCTTCGTTTTAGCTGCAACGCGAAGTCGAGAAGGCGACGCCGCCGCGTAGCGACGACGGACGCCGAGACGCAGCACATGACACCATTGCTCTCCCCTGTCTTAGCGTAACGCGAAGTCGAGACGGACGCTGTCGCGTAGCGACGACGGATGCCGAGACGAGCACGTGACACCGCAACACCTCTGCCTTAGCATAACGCGAAGTCGGCGACGCCGCCGCGTAGCGCATTTACGACGCCGAGAGACGAAAGCACGTGACACCATTGCCACCTGTTTTAGTGTAACACGAAGTCGAGGCGACGCTCATCGCGTAGCGACGACGGACGCCGAGACGCAGCACGCCACACCAAGGTTACCGCTTTTCTTAGCGTAACACGAAGTCGAGGCGACGCTATCGCGTGTAGCGACGACGGACGCCGAGACGAAAGCACGTGACGCCATTTCCACCTCTGTCTTAGCGAACGCGAAGTCAGCAGCGACATCGCCGCGTAGCGACGACGGACGCCGAGACGAGCACGTGACACCATTTCTCCCTCGCCTTAGCATAAAGCGAAGTCGAGACGGACGCTGTCGCGTAGCGACGACGCGATGCCGAGACGCAGCACGCGACACCAAGCTACCTCTGTCTTAGCGTAACGCGAAGTCGAGGCGCGACGCCGCCGCGTAGCGACGCACCACGCCGAGACGAGCACGTGACACCATTGCCTTTCCTCGTCTTTAGTGTCAGTGACTTCGACTCAATGCCACATAGATCTAGCATGTAACACCTCATATCACTTTGCGCCTCACGCACGGTATTCCCACTGGTGTCGCTTACGCTTCTCCGACCGCTTACGCTTTTGGCACATATATATGACAAAGGTCGCTAGCATCCATATGATAAGGAGCCCGCTGACATGGCTAGTCAGAAACCCAAAGTGGCATAGACTTCACAGGATGTGCATCCATGACCCAAAGATCGAACGTGTTTGGCCAACAACGAGCTTAATCCGTGCTGTAGCATCGGGCTAGCAGACTCCTGGTGAACCGGGCCAGTAGCAGCTAACAGACTCTGGTATTCATCGCGACATTTCCCGGCGATGTATACGTGAACGAAGAAGGACACATGCCGGCCAGCCTAAGTGTTCTGGAGCAGTAGCAAGCTACCATGGCTCGGTGGAAACACTAGGAGACATTTCCCGGTAAGAAAGGCTACTAAGATAAACAACTAGATAGTCAGATCCCACACATACCAAGCATTTCAATAACATACACACAATATGCTCGATATGTGGAAATACAACATGGCATCACAACATGACTCTACGACTCAAGTATTCATTCATTAGGCTCCGAGGAGCGAGATATTACAAACAGGCGTCTCATGACCCAACATTCAGAGCATACAAATCAAACACAAGCGAAGCTAACATGTCTCGAAAGTACGCATAACTATAAATGAAAAAGGCTAAGAAGCCCGACTATCTACTGATCTCGCCGAGGGCACAAGATCGTGAGCTGAGGTAACAAGCTAAACGTCAAGTCCACGTGGAACTACTAGCTAGACCAAGTCTCCTCGAAAAACATAAAATAGGCAAACGTGAGTACAAATGTACCCAAAGAAGACTTACATCGTAATCCAACTACATATGCATCATTATCAACAAAGGGATGGTGGAGTTTAATGAAGAGAAGCCAGCTTTTGACTCGTGGCTATCCTAAACTACGATCGCAAGTAACTCTTTTGAGGTATGCATTAACGAGTCCACATATTCACCATATCAATACACCTCTATGGATCCGCCCCTAACTCTCACGAGAACGCCATCCATAGCACTCACGCTTATCTTGGCGATTTTAGAGCATCCACTTTCACTTGTCTATGAACCGATATAAGCAACCCAAGTCCTTTACCGCTGACACCTGCTATTCTAATAGATCATATTAACCCCTCAGGGTGTACTTCTTCATACATGTTTCCACCACTTAGCGCCCCAAGACACGCATACATGTGCTCTAAGCAGACTTCAAGCTTTAAAGCCGACGGGTGTAGACCATGACCTACCTAAACACTCAAGTCTCTAGTCCGTGTTTATCGCCTATTTGGGTTCCATCTATGAGGAGTTCCATTTCAAGTTTCGCCATGTACCCAAACGATGTGAACAGGTTCCGTGACACCAAACGGGCGCCGTTTCATCTGCCACGCGTTTCCATCAAGATCATCACAGCCCACCCTCACGGCCAAGACTCGCACGCCTCCAAAGATACTACAAACACTTAAACTACTTGCAACTCCCGGACAGAGGACAAGGGTGAATAAGAAGTCGAGAGGGTCATATTTCAGGCCCAATGCATGGTAGTAGTCAGATCATGGATCACAAACACGTAACTCAGTTCCTAAGGACTTACTTCAATGAGACAACCCACCATGTACTCCTACATGGCCTCTCACCGATACCTTTTACCAAATCGTGTTCACACACTTAGCTCACACACAAGAGGACATGTTCACACACCTCCTCGATTCATCCTCGATGAATCGCACCCGACTCAACTCTAAGCAATAGCAGGCATGACAAACAAGCATGTATGAGTAGGCACAACAGTGGCTCAAACAACTCCTACTCATGCTAGTGGGTTTCATCTATTTATCGTGGGAATGACAGTCATGCAAAGGATAAAGGGGTTCAGCAATGCAGCAAGTAACAAGCTTGAATCGTTGTTGTCCTAATGCAGAAAAGAGAGCAGGAGCGAGAGAGTGGGATTGTATCGAACGAACAAGGGGTTTTGCTTGCCTCGCACTTCGAAGATAATATATCTTCGCCGGCAAGTCAACGAACTCATCATCTCCAATTGCCTATCGAGAGGGGGCAATTACTGCAATCGAGAAAGAAACACAATCAATGCAATGCACAATATGATGCATGATCATGGCATGGCAATATGCTGTGATTTGAGCTAATGCATCTAGCTATGATTTAAATGAAGTTGGTTTGAATACATGATCCAAATTCAAACTCCATATATGATTATTTAAATGCCTTTATTTGTTTTGTCCAAAACAGAGGACAAACATTGTTCAAACATGCATGAAAATGGTACAGATGGATTCCTTGAATTTTTCTGATAATTTTTCATATAATTTATTTGATTTGGAGCTACGGTTGATTTTATATGAATTTTAGAAGTTTAGGCATTTTTTCTCAAATGGATTTATTTTAAATCCGTAAAATTATTAATTGCGCTGTGGTGACGCCAGCGGTCAATTCGGGCGCTGCTAAAGTCAAACCTGACCAGGGGGTCCATCGTCGCTGATCGGGCTAGTTAGAGACACTAACAGCGCGGGCAACAACACCCACGCCGTGTCAAAGCCGACGCTGCGGGTCCCACTGCAGACAATAACTAATTTAATGTAAAAATATACTAATCCTAATTAAAGAGGGCCCACATGGCAGGGCTCATAGGGTGATTAACCCCAACAAAGTGGTTACATCGCCCGGCCGAGTTTACCGGTCACATGACTTTGCCAAGTGAGCTTGCTTGAAATCTTCTACTGGCCTCGGTTTATGCTGCGGTTGCATCTACGGACGCCGGGCAGAGGCGATCCGGGTGGCAACAGCTGAAGCTAGGTGGCCAAGCTCATCGAATGGAGCTTCATGGCGGCGCCATGCTCGGGTGAACTGGTTTCGTTAGGGAGCACGACAGAGGCAAAGAGGGTGCTACGGCACTGTGATGCATCGAGCGCTATGGAGCGTCTTGGCTGCGTCTAGGTGTTGGTGGCCACGGCAAGCGGCGATGGCCGGGCGGCGTGAGCCTCTGCTCGACGGAAAACGGGACTAGGGACGGGAACCGAGGGGAGAGCGAGGGGAAGCAACAAGAGCTCACAGGAGGTCGAAGAGCAGCCTGCGTGGCTCTCGGGAGGCGCCGAGGCGGGCGACCGACGGGCGACGCCAAGGCAGAGGACGATGATGAGCCTCGATGGCGCGCATTCTGGTCGCCCGGTGCCTGACTTGACGGTGAAGAGGAAGAGGTAGTCAGCGGCGAGCCTTTGACCCGCCAGAGGGGCGTAGGGGAAGGCGCGTTAAGGAAGAAGGATTTAACGGCGGCGATGATGGCGTTCTACTGCTTTGCGGGAGAGAGGAAACAGAGGGAGGGAGGAGCACAGGAAGAATGGGAGGGGGCTGGGTGCGTATGCCTCCGTGCGCGCTAGAGAGGCCTGGGAGGAAGCAGGAGGTTGTCAGAATACACAAGCGACACGTACCGCCTCACGGGCAGAGGTTGAATACACTGCCTACTCGGTGGCTGGGCCTCACCATGCCGGGCCATAATGGCTACGCTGTGAGCGCTGTAAGTCGCCTTTTTTAATTTCCTTCTGCTTTGTTTAATTTATTTCTTGCATCATTTTTCTAAATAAAATAAATTCAAGATCAGGATAAAATTTCTAACATTTTATTTAGCACAATGGAGTTATACCAAAGCACATAAAATTGTTTCAGTTATTTGAACATATATTCAGTATATATTTGAATATAAATTCAAATTCAAAATAGTATTGATTTAAATTCAAAGTCCAAAAATAATTCCTCTCAAAATGTTCCTAAATTTTGTTTGATATATAGCTCTTGCCAAAATTCTCAAACATTGCAAAAGGACATCTTGGAACAAGGAATGAGATTTCTAGGTTCTTTGCCCTCACTTTTAATTAAGTTTTTGAGGCTTTAAAAATTCTCAATTCAAGTTTCCGTAAATCTAGACATGATGCATGGGTGCGTAAAGCCACTATTTACAAACATTATTCTAGGGTCGTGACACTTTAGCATCACGCGAGTCAAGGCGGACATCGCCGCGTAGTGACGACGGACGCCGAGAGACGCAGCACGTGACACCAGTGCCATTCCTTATCTTTAGCGCATCACGAAAGTCGAAGCGACGCCGTCGCGAAGAGCGACGACGGACGCCGAGAGACGAGCACGTGACCAGCAACGCCGTGTTTTAGCTGTAACGCGAAGTCGAGGCGACGACGTTGCCGCAGTAGCGATTTATTTTACACCGAGACAAGCATGTGACACCATTGCCACTGTGCTCGAAAGCGTAACGCGAAGTCGAGTAGCGATGTCGCCGCGTAGCGGCGACGGACGCCGAGACGCAGCACGTGACACCATTGTTTCCTTGTCTTAGCTGCACGCGAGACGGGCGGACGCTGCCGCGTAGCGTTTAATTTTACGCCGAGACGCAGCACGTGACACCATTGCTTCTCGTCCTTAGCGTAACGCGAATGAGAGGCGATGGCGGTAGCGTAGCGCATTTACGGACGACGCCGAGACGCAGCACGTGACACCAGCTGCTACCTTATCTTAGCGTAACGCGAAGTCGGTAGGCGACGCCGCCGCGATAGCGACGACGGACGCCGAGACGCAGCACGTGACACCGCGTTTCCTCGTTTTAGCGTGAATACGAAGTCGGCGTGACGTTGCCGCAGTAGCGACGACGGACGCCGAGACGAGCATGTGACACCATTGCCAATTGCTGTTTTAGTATAACGCCAACCGAGGGCGACATCGCCGCGTAGCTTAATGATTTACGACGCCGAGACGCAGCACGTGACACACCGCCATTTCTGTCTTAGCGTAACGCGAAGTCGAGGCGACGCTGCCGCGTAGCAACGACGTAACGCCGAGACGCAGCACGCGACACCATTGCTACTCTCGTTTTAGCGTAACGCAAGTCGAGGCGGACGCTGGCCGCGGTAGCGATGACACGACGCCGAGACGCAGCACGCGACACCAGCGTTACCCTCGCTCTTACGCGAAGTCGAGAAGGCGGACGTTGTCGCGTAGCGACGATTTGACGCCAAGACAAGCACGCGTGACACCATTGCTACCCTCGCTTTAGCGTAACGCGAAGTCGGATGGACGCCGCGTAGCGACGACGACGCCGAGACGAAAGCACGTGACACCATTGCCTCTCGCTTCAAGCGTAAGGCGAAGTCGAGGCGACGGCGTCACGGTAGCGGCGACGGGACGCCGAGACGCAGCACGCGACACCATTGCCTCCCTCGTTTTAGCGCAACGCGAAGTCGAAGCGACGCCGCCGCGGTAGCGTATTTACGTGACGCCGAGACGGCAGCACGCGGACACCATTGCCACCCTATTCTTAGCTGTAGAACGCGAAGTCAGGCGGACGCCGCCGCGTAGCGACGACGGATGCCGAGACGAGCACGTGACACCATTGCTACCTGTCTCTTTAGCGTATCGCGAAGTCGAGGCGACGCCGTGGGCGGTAGCAACGACGGACGCCAGACGAGCACGTGACACCGCTACCCTTTTCTTAGCGTGAACGCGAAGTCGAGGCAGACGTTGCCGAGGGGACGATGCTGCAGTAGCGCATTTACGACGCCGAGACGCAGCACGTGACGCCATTGCCATTCGCTCTTAGCATAACGCGAAGTCGAAGCGTGACGCCGTTGCAGCAGTAGCGACGACGCGACGCCGAGACGAGCACATGACACCATTGCTTCCCCGCTCTTAGCGTAACGCGAAGTCGAGACGGACGCTACACGCGTAGCGACGACGGATGCCGAGACGCAGCACGTGACACCAGTGCTACCTTCGCCTTTTAGCGTAACGCGAAGTCGAGGCGCGACGCTGCCGCGTAGCGATTTACGGACGCCGACGCGAGCACGTGACACCATTGCCACCTCGTCTTAGTGTAACACGAAGTCGGCGTGACGCCGCCGCGTAGCGATACGACGCGACGCCGAGACGAGCACGTGACACCAGTGCTACCGCTTTTAGCGTAACGCGAAGTCGAGGCGACGTTGCCGAGGCGGACGGCCGCCGGGTAGCAACGACGGACGCCGAGACGAGCACGCTGACGCCATTTCCACCTCGCTTTTAGCGTAATGCGAAGTCAAGGCGACATCGCCGCGTAGCTTATGACGCGACAACCGAGACGAAAGCACGTGACACCATTGCTCTCCTCGCTTTTAGCGTAACGCGAAGTCGAGACGCGACGCGTGGCGCGTAGCGAACGACGGATGCCGAGACGAGCACGCGACACCAGTGCTACCTCGCTCTTAGCGTGCAACGCGAAGTCGAGGCGACGCCGCCGCGTAGCGTACTCACCCACGCCGAGACGCGCACGTGACACCATTGCCTCCCTGCCTTAGCGTAACGCGAAGTCAAGGCGGACGCTGCCGCGTAGTGACGACGCGACGCCGAGACGCGCACGCATGACCGTGTTACCTCTATCTTAGCGTAACGCGAAGTCGAGGCGGACGCTGCCGCGTAGCGACGACGCGACGCCGAGACGAAAGCACGCGACACCAGTGCCACGCTGTCTTAGCGTAACGCGAAGTCGAGATGATGTCGCCGCAGTAGCGACGATTTTACACCGAGACAAGCATGTGACACCATTGCCACTCCCTTGCTCGAGCGTAACACGAAGTCGAGGCGACGCCGCCGAGGCGGACGCTGCTGCGTAGTAGCGACGACGGACGCCGAGACGAAAGCACGCGGACGCCATTGCCACTCCCCTTGTCTTAGCGTAACGCGAAGGTCGAGTGACGACGCCGCGTAGCTATCGGCGGACGCCGAGACGAGCACATGACACCATTGCCTCCCTCTTTAGCGTAACGCGAAGTCGAGACGGACGCTGTCGCGTAGCGATTTACGCGATGCCGAGACGAGCACGCGGACACCAGCGTTACTTCGCTCTTAGCGTATCGCGAAGTCGAAGCGACGCTGCCAAGCGTAGCGCATTTACGACGCCGAGACGAGCACGTGACACCATTGCCTTCCCTGTATTAGTGTAACACGAAACAGCGCGACGCCGCCGCAGCAGCGATTTACGGACGCCGACGACGAGCACGCGACACCAAAGTGCACCGCTTTAGCGTAACGCGAAGTCGAGGCGACGCTGCCGAGGCGACGCCGCTGCCGTAGCAACGACGGACGCCGAGACGCAGCACGGACGCCATTGCCACCCTGTCTTTAGCGTGAATGCGAAGTCAAGGCGACATCGCCGCGTAGCGTACGACGGACGCCGAGACGCAGCACGTGACACCATTTCTCGTCTTAGCGTAACACGAAGTCGAGACGGACGCTTGTCGCGTAGCGACGACGGATGCCGAGACGAGCACGTGACACCAGGTTACCTCGCCTTTTGCTTAACGCGAAGTCGAGGCGACGCTGCCGCGTAGGGACGACGGACGCCGAGAGAGCACGGACACCGCGGCCTCCTCGTCTTAGCGTGACACGAGTCGAGAGCGGACGCCGCCGCGTAGCGGACGGACGGACGCGCGAGACGGCCATGTGACACCATTGCTACCTCGTTTTAGTATAACGCCAATGAGGCGACATCGCCGCGTAGCGACGACGACGCCGAGACGAGCACGGACACCAGTGCTACCTCGTTTTAGCGTTACGCGAAGTCGAGGCGGACGCCGTCCGCGTAGCGACGACGGACGCCGAGACAAGCACGTGACACCATTGCCACTCCGTCTTAGCGTAACGCGAAGTCGGGCGTACGCCGCCGCCGTAGCTTACGACGGACGCCGAGACGAGCACATGACACCATTGCCTCCCCTGTCTTAGCGTAACGCGAAGTCGGCGACGCCGCCGCGCAGAAGCGACGATTTGACGCCGAGACAAGCACGTGACACCAAATTACCAATTTCGTCTTTAGCGTAACACGAAGTCGAAGCGACGTCGCCGCGTAGCGATTGACGGACGCCGAGACGAAAGCACGTGACAACATTGCCTCCCTGTTTTAGCGTAACGCGAAGTCGAGGCGACGACGCCACGGTAGCGACGACGACGCCGAGACGAAAGCATCACGCGACACCATCAGCTTTCCCCTCGTCTTTAGCGTAACGCGAAGTCAAGGCGACGCTATCGCGTAGTGACGACGACACCGAGACGAAAGCACGTGACACCGCATTACCCTATTCTTAGCGTAACGCGAAGTCGGTGGACGCCGCCGCAGAAGCGACGACGCCGAGACGAAAGCACGTGACACCAGCGCCACGCTGTCTTAGCTGAAGAACTGAAGTCGAGGCGACGCCGCCGCGCGCGATGGCGACGGACGCCGAGACGCAAGCATGTGAAACCATTGCCTCCTCGCCTTAGCTTAACGCGGAGTCGGTGGAGCGACGCGTTGCCATGTAGCGACGCACGACGCCGAGAAGCAGCACGTGACACCGCAAGCACCCTCTGTCTTAGCGTAACGCGAAGTCGAGGCGCACGCCGCCGCGTAGCAACGATTTAACGCCGAGACGCAGCACGTGACACCATTGCTACCCGTTTTAGCGCAAGAACGCGAAGTCGAGGCGACGCTGCCGCGGTAGCGACGACGGACGCCGAGACGCAGCACGCGACACCAGTGCTACCTCTGTCTGCTTAGCGTAACGCTGAAGTCGAGGCGGACGCCGCCGCGTAGCGACGACGGACGCCAAGACAAGCACGTGACACCATTGCACTTCTGCTCTTAGCGTAACGCGAAGTCGGGGACGCCGCCGCGTAGCGGTTTACGATGCCGAGACGAGAACGGGACACCATTGCTCTCCTGTTCTTAGCTGCATCGCGAAGTCGAGGCGACGACGCCACGCAGTAGCGACGACGACGCCGAGACGCAGCACGCCAACCATTGCCTCGCTCTTAGCGTAACGCGAAGTCGAGGCGACGCCGCCGCGTTAGCGACGCATAGACGCCGAGACGAGCACGTGACACCATTGCCACCTTATCTTTAGCGTAACGCGAAGTCAAGGCGACGTTGTCGCGTGAATACGACGGACGGATGCCGAGACGCAGCACGCGACACCGCCACCCTGTCTTAGCGTGCAGCGAAGTCGAGGCGACGCCGCCGCCGCGTAGCAACGACGCGACGCCGAGACGCAGCACGTGACACCAGCGCTACCACTTTCTTAGCATAACGCGAAGTCGAGGCGGACGCCGCCGAGGCGGACGCTGCCGTGGGTAGCGTATTTATTTAACGCCGCAGAGACGCAGCACGACGGACGCCATTGCTACCTTCTGTCTTAGCGTAACGCGAAGTCGAGGTGACGCCGCTGTAGCGACGATTTACGGATGCCGAGACGAGCATACGACACCATTGCCTTCCTCGTGCTTAGCGTAACGCGAAGTCGAGACGGACGTTGTCGCAGTAGCTACGACGGATGCCGAGACGCAGCGCGTGACACCAGTGCTACCCTGCTTTAGCATAACGCGAAGTCGAGGCGGACGTTGTCGCGGGTAGCGATTTACCCACGCCGAGACGGAGCACGTGACACCATTGCCTCCCCCTGCCTTAGCGCAACGCGAGTCAAGGCGACATCGCCGCGTAGTGACGACGACGCCGAGACGCAGCACGCGACACCAGTGCCACCTCCTATCTTAGCGCAGAATCGCGAGTCGAGGCGACGCCGCCGCGGTAGCGGCGACGGACGCCGAGACGGAGCACGTGACACCGCGTTTCCCTCGTTTTAGCGAACACGAAGTCAGGCGGACGCCGCCGCGTAGCGACGACGACGCCGAGACGCCGCATGTGACACCATTGCCACCTCCTGTTTAGTATAACGCCAGCCGAGGGCGTGATATCGCCGCTGTAGCGACGACGCGACGCCGAGACGCAGCACGTGACACCAATGCTACCTCGTCTTAGCGTTACGCGAAGTCGGCGACGCCGCCGCGTAGCGACGACGGACGCCGAGACAAGCACGGACACCATTGCAACCCTGCTTTAGCGTAACGCGAAGTCGGGCGACGCCGCCGCGTAGCGGCGACGGACGCCGAGACGCAGCACGACACCATTGCTTCTCTGTCTTAGCGTAACGCGAAGTCGAGGCGGACGCTCGCCGTAGCTTAACGACGGACGCCGCTTAAGCACGCGATTACCATTGCCACCTCGTCCTTAGCGTAATGATTTAAGTCGAGGCGACGCTGCCGCGGTAGCGACGACGCGACGCCGAGAAGAGCACGTGACAACATTGCCTTCCTCGTTTTAGCTGAACGCGAAGTCGAGGCGACGACGCCACGGTAGCGACGACGACGCCGAGACGGTAAGCACGGACACCATCGCTTCCCTCGTAGCTTAGCGTGAACGCGAAGTCAAGGCGACGCCATCGCGTAGTGGTGGCGACGACACCGAGACGCAGCACGTGACACCAAAGGCTACCCTATCTTAGCGTAACGCGAAGTCGGCGGACGCTGCCGCAGTAGCGACGACGGACGCCGAGACGCAAGCACGTGACACCGCCAGCACGCTGTCTTTAGCGCAACGCGAAGTCGGAGGCGACGCCGCGTAGTAGCGCACGACCGACGCCGAGACGAGCACGTGACACCAGTGCTACTTCGTTTCTAGCGTAACGCTAGTCGAGGCGGACGCCGCCGCGCAGCGTACGACGCGACGCCAAGACAAGCACGTGACACCATTGCCACCCTGTTCTTAGCGATGAAGTCGAGTCGGGACGCTGTCGCGTAGCGATTTACGCGACGCCGAGACGAGCACGGGACACCATTGCTTCCTCGTTCTTAGCGTAATAGTCGAAGTCGAGGCGACGACGCTACGCAGTAGCGACGACGGACGCCGAGACGCAGCACGCGACACCATTGCTTCTCGCTCTTAGCGTAACGCGAAGTCGAGATGGACGCTGCCGCGTAGCTTAATTTACGGACGCCGAGACGGAGCACGTGACACCATTGCTACCTTATCTTAGCGTAACGCGAAGTCAGGCGACGCCGCGCGTAGTAGCGACGACGATGCCGAGACGCAGCACGCGGACACCATTGCCACCTCCCTGTCTTAGCGTAATGCGAAGTCGAGGCGGACGCCGCCGCAGTAGCAACGACGACGCCGAGATCGGCACGTGACACCAGTGCTACCCTTTCTTAGCATAACGCGAAGTCGAGGCGGACGCTGCCGAGAGCGACGCCGCCGTAGAAGCGACGATTTAACGCCGAGACGGAAGCACGTGACGCCATTGCCACCTTCGTTTTAGCGTAACGCGAAGTCGAAGTGACGCCGCCGCCGTAGCGATTTACGGATGCCGAGACGAGCACGCGACACCATTGCTTCCCTCGCCTTAGCGTAACGCGAAGTCGAGACGCGACGTTGTCGCGTAGCTACGACGGATGCCGAGACGAGCACGTGACACCATTGCTACCCTGTCTTAGCGCTAACGCGAAGTCGAGGCGACGCCGCCGCGTAGCGACGATGGACGCCGAGATGAGCACGTGACACCATTGCCACCTCGCCTTAGTGTAACGCGAAGTCGAGGTGGACGCTGCCGCGTAGCGACGACGGACGCCGAGACGGAGCACGCGTGACACCAGTGCCACCGCTTTAGCGTAACGCGAAGTCGAGGCGACGCTGCCGAGGCGGAGGTCGCTGCGGGTAGCGGCGACGGACGCCGAGACGCAGCACGTGACGCCATTGCTACCCTCGCTTTAGCGTAACGCGAAGTCAAGGCGGAAATCGCCGCGTAGCAACGACGGACGCCGAGACGAAAGCACGTGACACCATTGCTTCCTCGCCTTTAGCGTAACGCGAAGTCGAGACGGACGCTGTACGCGTAGCGACGACGGATGCCGAGACGAGCACGTGACACTAGTGCCACCTTATCTTAGCATAACGCGAAGTCGAGGCGGACGCCGCCGCGTAGCGACGACGCGACGCCGAGACGCAGCACGCGTGACACCATTGTTTCCTCGTCTTAGCGTAACGCGAAGTCGAGGCGTACGCCGCCGCGTAGCGACGGCGGACGCCGAGACGCAGCACGTGACACCATTGCCACCTCGCCTTTAGTGTAACGCCAGCCGAGCGTGACGCCGCCGCGTAGCGACGCACGACGCCGAGACAAGCACGTGGACACCGCTACCAATTTCGCTTTAGCGTAACGCGAAGTCGTATGACGATTGCCGCGGTAGCGACGACGGACGCCGAGACGCAGCACGTGACACAATGCTACCCCGTCTTTAGCGTAACGCGAAGTCGAGGCGGACGCCGCCGCGTAGCGGCGACGGACGCCGAGACGCACGCACACACCATTGCTTCCTGCTTTAGCGTAACGTGAGTTGAGGCGACGTCCGCCGCGTAGCTTAATGACGCGACGCCGAGGCGCAGCACGCGGACACCAGCGTTACCCGTCTTAGCATAACGCGAAGTCGAGGCGACGCCGCCGCTGTAGCAAACGATTTAACGCCGAGACGAAAGCACGTGACACCATTGCCACCATGTCTTAGCTGTAACGCGAAGTCGAGGCGACGCCGCCGCGTAGCGACGACGCGACGCCGAGACGAGCACGCGACACCAAGCTAGCACTGTTTTAGCGTAACGCTAAGTCGAGGGCGACGCCGCCGCGTAGCGACGACGGACGCCAAGACAAGCACGTGACACCATTGCCACTCCGTCTTTAGCGTAACGCGAAGTCGAGTGACGCCGTAGCGTAGCGACGACGACGCCGAGACGCAGCACGTGACACCATTGCTGCTCTCGCGTCTTAGCGATAACGTGAGTCGAGGCGACGACGCCACTGGTAGCGACGACGGACGCCGAGACGAGCACGCGACACCATTGCCTCCCCTGTCTTAGCGCAACGCGAAGTCGAGGCGGACGCCGCCGCGTAGCGTACTTACGCGATGCCGAGACGCAGCACGTGACACCATTGCCACCCTATCTTAGCGTAACGCGAAGTCAGGCGGACGCCGCAGCGTAGCGACGACGGATGCCGAGACGAGCACGTGGACACCATTGCCACCCTGCCTCTAGCGTAACGCGAAGTCGAGGCGGACGCCGCCGCAGTAGCAACGACGGACGCCAATACGAGCACGCGACGCTTGCCCTTTTCTAGCGTATCGCGAAGTCGAGGCGACGCCGCCGAGGCGGACGCCCTCGTGGTAGCGCATTTACTTAACGCCGAGACGCAAGCACGTGGACGCCATTGCCACTTTCGCCTTATGAAAGTGCAACTAATCCCTAGTGGTTTTGGTAATTAATAACAACATATATATCATTGAACTAATCATTTCTTGAGAATATTTCGTAAAGTTCAAAGGATATGGGTATGGCAATGACCGATGATGTGGACCCTCAAAAAAAAAATTGGC
>JAHHZJ010004230.1:0-13886 GCA_021437245.1 Aegilops speltoides | reverse complement strand
TAGCATCGGCTCGCCTGTGAGATGGAACATGACCGCACCTTTCACGGGTACACGCCTTCGTAATGCATCGTCTGCTGCTGTGTGCTCGCTTGTTTGGAGGCAGTTACCTTCCCGATCTCTTCCTCTCCTTTTTCTTGGGCACACCTTCCGCATCTTCCTTAACCCCCGCCCAAGTGTTCCCTGCTAAGCATCAGACGACCTCGCTACCGGCTAGTTGAGCCTGTGTTGAGGCGGCATCTTCAGCGTGTCCTCGTGAGGATTTCATGAAGAGAGACTTTTGCATTCCATGGTACGGCCCTGCCCGGCATATCATCCATATCCTCATTAGCAAGTTGATAGCCCGATTCGCCATATGGTTGACTCATCATATCTATGTCACACCATACGCTGCTTGTATTGAGGTAATCCATAGGGTCGACTCCGCCTCATCATCCATTCTCTGCTCTACAGTACATCAGCCAAGATTATTGCACCCCTTCATCATGTCGTCTCGCCGCCTCACCCGCACTACTACAGAGCTGGTAATTGCGTGAGGTGGGTGGTGGTCTCCGCACATGCTTGTTGATGTGTGTAGTTATTGGTGTGCTCGGCGGCTCCTGCATTTAATAAGATTCTTCGCCATAGCAGCACCCAACCCTTGCATCGTCCAATCCACGCGGGTCTCGCCGTCCGCCTCCCACATGCTGTATCGAGGAGGCAACTGTGCCCCGATTTCACACTCGTCAAGCTAACCTCAAGTGCCCAGCAGGGATCGGGTGGTTGTGGAATGTGCGTTGAGAGGGGTCCATTATCATCCCTTTCCCACGCCCACCTTTCCGCCTTTGATCAAGTAGAGTATGGTGTATGGGGTTTTTCACCGCAAACACATATGTCTGTGGTGTAAAACAACCGAAAGGCAACAAAATGGAATATTATCTATATATATATATGTTGGTGCGACATGTAATTACCGTGACGGCGCGCCGAGCTCAGCTAAAGACGAAGGCCCACCTAGCGCTCGAGACCGAGGACGGCTGCTATGAGCGGAGCGTGCGTAGAGGAGGCCCGTTGCTTGAGCAAGTGATGGTGCGATGGTGTTGTTGTTCATGGAATTGTTCATGATTTAAACGGGCATCGGGAAATCATGTACCGCCTTGTCTCGATTTTCCTTCGCCGCTTGATGATAATCGAACCAAGTTAGTAGCGAAATCATTTCGCAGTGCCATACAGCTGCATTGATCGCCTCATTGTAGCAACTCATATTTGTCCTCGCTGCTTTTTTCGCTGCCCTCACTGCTTTTTTCTCGACCGCAAGCTTCACCTTTGCGCCGATGTATGCCCGACTAAACTTTTTTTTTGCTTCTTGGCCTCTCGGGCCGCTGCTAAAAACACCTTCCACGTGGCGCCATCTCCAGCCGCAGCACACGCACCATATTGCGCCGCTGGTCCAACGGGAGTCCCTTAAGTTCGCTCAAGGTCCGGTTGAGAGGGGTGTCCCACTTGGGCCTCATCGAGAAGTAGGGCTGCCGCAAGTCGGTGTTGCTTCTCCAAGAGTCTAATCAATTTCTCGTGATCTTGTCCGTAAAAACCTTTTTCTCCTTGTCCCACTTGTAGCGGGCCCCGATGAAGTCATGCTCCAAGGGGTTGGTGAACTCGCAAGGGGTCTGGAGACCCGCGGCTTCACGCTCCGGCCCTCCTTATCCCATATGGGCCTTTTACCGAGGTAGCCATGGCTTCCGAGGCGATGCTTCCCCGTGTTCCGAGCTGAAGGCTTTTGAATTTCGCAGCCTTAGCCTTGGCTGCCTCGTAGCGCAAGTTTCCTTGAACTTTTCAACTCCTCTTCCGTAAGTGTCGGATTTTCCTCCGTAATCTTGGACAGGGTTCATCAGCCTCAATAGCTCGTTTCACCCTCCCTTTCCAGAGGCCAAATCATTGCTGAACATGCCCATGGCGTGATTGTTAATCTTTTTCATCTTCGGATCATCCCACGGTTGTTCTATGTTATCATCCCGTCGGGAACTTGAATCTCTTGTGCAACTTCGTTAGGAGCAACTACGCCAAATGTTCTTTACTCCTTAAGTCATCGCTGCTGATGTCACAAGATTCCCGTAGGGATGCATCCTACTTGGTTCCCATAGCACTTGCGTAGGTTCTTCCCTCTAACGGCTCAAACTTGCCAGTGCCATCTTTGTGATCACAAGTCGTCCAATCCCTAGTTTGTTAGGTTTTCGATCCTCTCGCTTCTTATGCTTCCTCTTTTCGGTATCGCATCGGGCCGGTACCTTCCCCGCCGGGTACCTTCCCCACCGTCTCGGCGCCGCCATCGGTGCCGGGCGCTTCGCCGGTGTCGATGTCGGCCAAGCATCATCATCGAGGCCAACCTGCAAACCTTGCTTAGCAATCAAATAGTCGAGGTACTCTTGTTCACCATCATAATCCATCTCGCCTCGCATCTTGGTCAAGGCCCAGCTTTCTTCGTTGTTCGACATGTTTCCTATGATTAAGTGGCCTCATTTATTTCTAAAAGTATGAATAAATGAGAAATGACGAAAAGAAATCTATGTGCCAGACTCGATATGCCATCTATGTAGCACAAATCATGCCTTTATTCACGGAAATTTCGCATGACCTTTGCTAAAAATGGACATATCGAGCGCTCGAATTCACCAAACGGAAATGAATCAACATTTCAGAATATAGGCCACTCGGATCATTTTCCAAACATGACATGTCCAAAACATGACATATGCACATATCACATGTCCAGTTCAATTTCCATATAAATTCAGCTAATTTTGAAACCTAGCTAAATTCATAACTAAATAGATAACCTAATTAATTAACATGAAGAACCCTAGCAGAGGGGGGGTTTACAGAGAGTGCAGGGGCGAGGAGGGAGGCGAGGGCCGACGGTCGGGGCGAGCGCTGGGTCGGGCGAAGCGCCGACGCCGCCGGGGCGAGCGGCCGGGTCGGGGCGAGCGGCGTGGTCGGGTCGAGCGGCTGGTCGGGGCGAGCGGGCGTGGTCGGGGCGAAGCGCCCGAGTCGGGTCGAGGGTCGACGGGCGAAGGCTGGGCTAGCGCCGGCCGGCAGAGTCGGGGCGAGCGCCGGGCTGGTCAAGGCGCGGAGCGACGGGGCCGGAGAGAGAGGGGATTTGGGGGAAATTGTATGATGAAGCAAGCGAGTGAGAATTTTGGGTTATGGACGAGCAAAGAGCGCTGCTATGCCAAACGCGCTACTACTATGATCTGTAGCTGCAGCGCTTATGTGAAACACGCTACTACTATGGTCTATAGCAGCAACGGTTTATAAGAAAAGCGCTACTACTATGGTCTCAGCAGCAGTGGTTTTGTGGAACGCTGCATCGCCGCCGCCATCGCCAGTTTTCATTTTTCTTTTCCTTTATTTTATCCCACTTTTATTTCCCGGGGCAGGAACTAAGGAGGCTATATATATTGCATCATTTGACGTTAAATATGTATGCAAAATAGGAACATATATATTACACATCATATGGCTAAGTGTATACAAAATAGGAACATATATATATTACACATCATTGGACCCATAACATACGCTTCCTCAAGGTCGACGCTGCTTTTGAGTCAGCTTTTCCCTTCTTGTTCGTCAAGAATAATTGAGCCCTCATTGTGACTTTGCCTTTTCCATGGAGTACGATTTTTCTTAGGTAATGTAGTATTGATTCTTCTTTGACGATACTTCATCATCATCGCTATCTTCCTCATTGGGTTGCAGATCGATCATAGTCTTCCTCGCTGGCACTCCATCCATTCCAATGATGTTCCTTTGCCTCTCCTCACGACAACACGGCTGGGATTATGCTGGTCGCTTATGAAGAAGCATTGTGTCACGTGCTTAGCATGTACCCATGGCTCGCTTTTTATGAGAAGCGCTGACGGTAGCGCCTTGGCGCCGGGTATAGTCATGGTAGTGAACATCCGCTTTCTTTCGACATTCTTAGACCATCCGACACGGAACATCGCTGTTGTGCAGTCCGAGTAGTCAAGCTCCTAGATCTCCTCGACCTTCCATAAAATCGCTCGGGCCAGCTGTTGTCGCCGGTCATGCATTCCATCGCCACCCCCGAAGTTCGATCATCACCGCCCATATCTTTTGCCTCCGTAGAACGTGTATCCGCTGATATCATATGCCCGATAGGTTACGAGGTTGGGCGAGGGCCATGTGCTAAGGCGATATGAGCAATCCGCCCTAGAGCCCTCCTCCGGGATTAGCAATAATATGCTCTTGAACCAATGCAGAAAGTGGAGTTGTGCTTCTAGTAACTTCAAGGCCCTCGTCTCGCATACCCCCGTCACGATATTTCTTTATGATAATTTCTTTGTGCAAGTACACTAAAGGATCTACCTCGCCTAGGTGTTGTAGCACTACCAAGTTTGCTCACAAAATCGCTGCATCGATCCGAGTATGCCACGCAGTTCCTCGCGACTGCTATAAAGGACCATCTCCTTCGAGCCTCCCATCGCTTTGTTAACGGCAAACCAACACTAACACCAAAGCGGCTGGTCTGCGCCATATAGAAAATTCTCACGTAAAGAGATGCACTCTTGTGCCAAATAGCCCGGACGATGCTTCCATCCGGACGGGACATGTTACTTAACTAATCCTTTGATGATCCCATTCATCCTCTCAAACGACATCATGTTGTGCAGAATGACGCCCCTGTGTCTATTATGTCATCCACAATATGGACACACAGATGCACCATCACGTCAAGAACGCGGGCGGAAGTACATCTCAAGCTCATTCAAGATCACAACGATCTCTTCCTCGTAGCCTTTGAGCTGCTTCACACCGATCGACTTTCAAGAGATGACGCCAAAAAGTTGCATAGACCAATAAGCATGTCACGGACGTGTTTGTCCATTATCCCTCTAAGGGCAACAGTAGTATCTCGGCCATCATCACATGACAGCCATGAGACTTCATCCCGCTGAACCTTTTCTTGTCCGTGTTCAGATATCCGCTTATCTTGCCACGGTAATCGAACTAACTTTCACTCCCGTAAGGCACTTAAAGAATTGATTGATCTCCGCCCGACTTAAGGTGAAGCAAGAGGGGGCAATAATCTTCTTTCTTTAATTTCTTGCCCTTCTTCTCCCGCGGCTCGCCTCCGCTCTGCCTCGCCTCGACATTTTACGGGCGGCATGTGCAGATCTTCCCCGATTTTCAAATCTTGCAAGTCTTTTTCTGCCTTCGCCCATCCTTGGTCTTATCCGCATGTTCATCGTTGTTATGAGCAAGCTCTCAAGGACATTCTACAGATATGCATTTGATCTAGGCAATGAGGTGTATCGAAGTTTGTGCCAAGACTCCAAGTCCCGCAACACGCACTCGCCTTCCATACCTTCAGCAGCGGCTCGCGCCTTTCTCATCGCCTTTCCCGGGCACTCATTCCAGCTTTTTCAACAGCTCATCGATTTCGCACAGCTCCGCTTACGGAGGTCCTCGATGCTCAGCGTGACCATTGAATAGATCTCCACGGTTTCTCCACGGGTCGCCCTGCTCAAGCCATCTTCGATGCCCCATGTACACGCATTTTCCTGCACCCGCCATCTTTCCTTGACGTTAGCTGCCGAGACGTTGTATCATCCATGCACCGCGGCATCCGCAATATCCATGGCACACCGCCTCGCCACATATCCGTGAATCGAGATAGTCCCAGACCGCCGTGATCGCGCTGCTCTCATGTTGAAATACTCACCTTTGTCAAGGCCCCATGTCTTGGCCGGTGTTTTCCATAACGTGTCTAACTCCTCTTGAAGTAGCCCCATACAAATTAATATTATTTCCTGGTTGTTTTGGCCCTTGAATAAGCATGCTCATGTGAATGTATTTCGATTTCATGCACAACCAGGGGAGGTTGTACATCCATACAAACACGGGCCATGTACTATGGTTGGTGTTCTGTTGCTAAACGGATTCATGCCATCGGTACACGCCACGAGCACGATGTTCCTTGCATCACATTCAAAATACCGATAGAAGCTGTTCAACGCCTCCACCGCTTCCATCCTTCACGTGTCTCAGCTTCGGATCATCTCCATCGCCGGGCTTCTTCCTCTCCGCAAGGCAAAGATTAGCTTTGCTTTTTGGGATCTACAAAATACCTCCGAGACGGGAGGATCGGTAAGTACCATACAACTTTCGGGGACATTTCTTCCGCCTTCTTGTATCGAGAAGCATTGCACACCGGACAGCTTGTTTTTTCCGCTGTTCTTCCGATAAATTATGCAATCGCTGATGCATGCATGGTATCTAACGGTGGCGATCAAGAGGGCACACGATCTTCTTGGCCTCATCAACACTAGTAGGACATAGATTACCCAAGGAAGAACATCCTTTAGGTACTTGAGATGCTCATCGAGGCTAGTGTCGGTCCATTTGTTTTAGCCTTCGCCTTCGTGGAGTTGGAGCGTGAAACTCAACCGGTCACCTCAGATTGCAACCATCATACAATGGAGTGTTCGAGTTCACCACCAGCTTGCTCCAGCTTAGCCTCCTCTCTAGAAGCAGCTCTTCAAGACTCGCCTCCTCATGGGCAATGCTTGAACATGAGGGTCCCGCACAATTGAACTTAGTACCGATTTAACTCTGCTATGGAGTCCATGTCGCTCTTCCGCCGCCATGTCCGCCCCTTCTCCGCCGCCATGTCCGCCTCTTCCCCGCCGCCATTATCGATCATCTCTTCGCCTTGCCCTCGGTCATCATTTCCCGCCTGCACGGCATCCTCAACATCGCCATCCTCATCTTCAATTATCCACCTAGTATAGCCATCCATGAAACCAGTCATGAGCAAAAGCGCTCGACACCCACCATCGCCATGGGGGTCGAGCCAAACTATTCCTTTGTATTTTTGACACGGACATAAAACCTCCGTCCGTTATTTTCTTTTCATGTCTTGCACCGCCGATCGCAACCACCTGTCCACCATCGCTCCAATCGACCATCGCCAACTCGCACGGTAATAATAAAAAATTGATTGTAAAATGCATGCATGCATCAAAGTCATAAAAAATTTGGCATGACCTTCCCTAAAAATAGGACATATATGGATCTAGAGTTTGTCCGAATTCACCAAACGGAAATAAATCCACATTTCAGCAAAACATAGGCAACTCAAAAGCACAATTTACAAGGCCAACTCATGCCACACACACATTTCCACAAACATATCACACACACATAAACACATTTCCATTTTGCAAAAGCATGAAAGTTTCATCACCTCTATCTTGATGGTCAAGATGATGTTGTAGGAGATCAAAAGTGCACAAATTAAGATCTTCTTGACAAAGATAGATCTAGTTAGGGGCAAATAGGTCACTTAACTAAATCCTACATCTACCTAGCTACCTAATTTGGAAGGAGACAACTTCAACTAGTGGAGGGGAAGGAAAAGAGAAAGGAGATGCATTAATGGAGGTGGTGTAGTTATGTAGGAGTAATGAAGAGAGAGAAGGTGGATAGAGAAGAGAGAGAGTAATGGGGAGAAGTATTGAGAAGAAGAAGAGGAGAGGGAGCATGTGGTGGAGGGAAGAGAGGAGAGGGGAGGTAGGGGAAGGGGAAAAGTGAGAGGGGAGCATGTGGTGGAGGGAAGAGAGGAGAGGGGAGGTAGGGGAAAGGAAAAGCAAGGGGAGGGAGGGACGGGTTGGGTTGTGGGTTAGCAGAGGCCAGGAAACTGCTGTTGTTAAGAACTTAGCAGCAACGCGCTGTAAGGCGCCATCGCTAATCGGGACAAAAATTGCGGCAATTTGAAACTTACCAAGCAGCGATCTCGAGGAAACCGCTACATTACTATGCACTTAGCAAGAGCGCTTGTTTCGCTGATCGCTGCCATCGCTACTTAGAGGTGGGGAACACCACCGGTCGATATTTGTAGCAGCGCTGTCAGTCGAGGCTGCCATCGCTAAATATTTAGCAGCAGCGAAGTTTACGTAATAAGCGCCATAACTACTTACCAGCAGCGCTTATTTTGAACTGCAGGCTGCCGCTAAGATTCTCGTATAGGCTTTTCCCTAGTAGTGCACATACATCTCAGATGTATGATTTCCAACAAATCTGCTGTTCTCTCCATAGTTCCGAGAACGGTGTTTTAGACATCTTGCCCATGAGGCACGGTTCGCAAGTACCAAGTGATTCATAATCAAGTGATTCCGTAAGTCCATCGGTATGGAGTTTCTTCATGCTTTTATACCGATATGACTCTAAACGGCAAGGCACAAATAAGTTGCACTATCATTATCAACTCTGATCTTTTGGTTTCAACATTATGAATATGTGTATCACTACTATCGAGATTCAATAAAAATAGACCACTGCTCAAGGGTGCATGACCATAAAAGATATTACTCATATAAATAGAACAACCATTATTCTCTCGATTTAATGAATAACCGCCTCGCATCAAACAAGATCCAGATATAATGTTCATGCTCAACGCAGCACCAAATAACAATTATTTAGGTCTAAAACTAATCCCGATGGTAGATGTAGAGGTAGCGTGTCGACGGTGATCACATCGACTTTGGAACCGCTTCCCACGCCAGCATCGTCACCTCGCCTCTGGCCAAGCTCGCTTATTCCGTAGTCCCCTGCTTTGAGTTGCAAATATTAGCAATGTAACCAGATCAAATACCCAAAGCTACTACGAGCTCTAGTTAGGTACACATCAATAACATGTATATCACATATACCTTTGTTTACTTTGCCATCCTTCTTATCCGCCAAATACTTGGGGCAGTTCCGCTCCAAAGGACTACCGCTTGCAAGAGAAGCACTCAGCCAGGCTTAGGTCCAGACTTGGGTTTTTCTCTTGAGCAGCAACTTGCTTGCCGCTCTTTTGAAGTTCCCTTCTTCTTCCCTTTGCCCTTCTTCTTGAAACTAGTGGTCTTGTCGACCATCAACACTTGATGCTCCTTCTGATTTCTACCGCAGCTTTCAAAGATCGCCAAGAGCTCGGAATAGTCTTGTTCATCCCTTGCATATTATAGTTCATCACAAAGCTCTTGTAACTTGGTGGCAGTGATTGAAGAATTTCGTCAATGACACTATCATCGTGAAGATTAACTCCCAGCTTGAATCAAGTGATTGTTATACCCGCATATCTCGAGTATAT
This sequence comes from Aegilops speltoides, assembly GCA_021437245.1. Taxonomy (NCBI): domain Eukaryota; kingdom Viridiplantae; phylum Streptophyta; class Magnoliopsida; order Poales; family Poaceae; genus Aegilops; species Aegilops speltoides. The sequence goes on along the minus strand of JAHHZJ010004230.1, from coordinate 4,753 downwards.
GTTCACCGATGTAATTATTCTCCTCCATCTTGCAGCTATAGAACTTATTGAGACTTCATATCTCTCAATGCGGCATTTGCTTGAAATATTAACTTCAACTCGAACATCTCATATGCTCCATGACGCTCAAAACGCCGCTGAAGACACGGTTCTAAGCCGTAGCATGGCACATCGAACTATAGAGTAGCCATCAGCTTTGCTCGCCAGACGTTTAACGCCGTCAGCAGCATCAGAAGAGGTTCGCACCCAGCGGTGCTTCCAGACGAACTCTTCTATGCAGCAATGAGGATAATCCTCGTGTTACGGACCCAGTCCGTAATTGCTACCATCATCTTTCAACTTTGCTTTCTCAAGGAACGGATTAAAATTCAATGGAACAACAAAGACGAGCCATCTATCTACAAAAAACATAGACAAGCAAGATACTATCAGTACTAAGTTCATGATAAATTTAAGTTCAATTAATCATATTACTTAAGAACTCCCACTTAGACGTACATCTCTAGTCATCTAAGTGATCACGTGATCCAAATCAACTAAACCATAACCGATCATCACGTGAGATGGAGTAGTTTTCAACGGTGAACATCATTATGTTGATCATATCTACTATATGATTCACGCCGACCTTTCGGTCTCCGTGTTCCGAGGCCATATCTCGCATATGCTAGGCTCGCCAAGTTTAACTCGAGTATTCTCATGGTGCAAACTGGCTTGCACCCGCTGTAGATGGACGAGAGCTTATCACACCCGATCATCACGCGGTGTCTCGCACGATTTAACTTTGGCAACGGTGCATACTGTGGAGAACACTTCTTGATAGTTTTAGTGAGAGGTCATCTTAAAATGCTACCGCAATCAAAGCAAGATAAGATGCATAAAGGATAAACATCACATGCAATCAATATAAGTGATATGATATGGCCATCATCATCCTGTGCTTGTGATTCCATCTTTGAAGCACCGTCAGGATCACCATCGCCACCGGCGCCGACACCTTGATCTCCATCATAGCATCGTTGTCGCTTACGCCATCTATTGCTTCTACGATTATCGCTACCGCTTAGTGATAAAGTAAAGCAATTATGTATGCTTGCATTTCATACAATAAAGCGACAACCATATGGCTCCTGCCGCCAATCGATAACTTCGTTACAAAACATGATCATCTCATACAATAAAATATAGCATCACGCCTTGGCCATATCACATCATTAACATGCCCTGCAAAAACAAGTTAGACGTTCTCTACTTTGTTGTTGCAAATTTTACGTGGCTGCTATGGGCTTTAGCAAGAACCGTTCTACCTACGCATCAAAACCACAACGATAGTTTGTCAAATAGACTCCCTTTAACCTTCACAAGGACCGGGCGAAGCACACTCGTTCAACTAAAGTTGAGAAACAGACACCGCTTAGTCACCGTGTGCAAAGCACGGCGGTAAACCAGCCTCACAGAAGCGCACGCTGTAATGTCGGTCCGGCCGCTTCATCCAACAATACCGCTGAACCAAAGTATGACATGCTGGTAGGCAGATGACTTATATCGCCCACAACTCACTTGTGTTCTACTCGTGCATATAACATCAACGATAAAAACCTAGGCTCGATGCCATCGCTGGGTAACGAGTAATTTCAAAAATTTCCTACGCACACGCAAGATCATGGTGATGATATAGCAACGAGGGGAGAGTGTTGTCTACGCACTGTGAGACCGGCGGAAGCGCTGACACAACGAGAGGAAGTAGTCGACGCCCTCCCGGTCCGACCGATCCAAGCACCGCATTCGCACCTCCGAAGTTCTTGACACGCCAGATAGCTCGATGATGCACCTCGATCTCCAATCCAGAGAGGCCCGAGGGGAGTTCCACAAGACGATGGCGCAGGACGATCTTGATGTTCTTCCTGCCGCAGGGCTTCGCTTAAGCACCGCCACAATATGACCGAGGTGTAATATCGTGGAGGGGGCACCGACACGGCTAAGGAACCATCAATGATCAACTTGTGTGTTCTAGGGTGCCCCTACCCCGTGAGATATAAAGGAGGGAGGGAGGAGGTGGCCGCCCAAGGAGGGCGCGCTATAGGAGGAGGAAACCTACTCCAAGTAGGTTTCCTTTTTCCTAATCCAAGTTGGAGGGGAAGGAAGGAGTACTAGTAGTAGGAAGGAAGAGGGGAAGGAGAAGGAAAGGGGCCGCCCCTCTCCACCTCGGATTGGGCTTGGGGCGCGCCTCCTTGCTCCTTCTCCTTCCTTCCACTTGGGCCCAATAAGGCCCATATACTTACCGGGGTTCCGTAACTCCCTGAGCTCCCAGATATTCCCAAACTCTCCCGAACCTTTCGTGTCCAAATATATCTGTCCAATATATCAATCTTTATGTCTCGACCATTTTGAGACTCCTCATGTCCGTGATCACATCCGGACTCAACAACCTTCGTACATCAAAATACATAAACTCATAATATAACCGCCATCGAAACCTTGCTGCAGCAGACTCTACGGTTCGAGAACAATGTAGACATGACCGAGACACGCCTTCGTCAATAACCAATAGCGGACCTGATGCCCATATTGGTTCCTACATATTCTACGAAGATCTTTATCGGTCAAACCGCATAACAACATACTTTGTTCCCTTTGTCATCGGTATAAGTTACTTGGCCGAGATTTGATCGTCGGTATCCAATACCTAGTTCAATCTCGCATCGCAAGTCTCTTTACTCGCTCAGAATACGCCATCTCATAACTAACTCATTAGTTACATGCTTGCAAGGCTTAAGTGATGAGTATTACCGAGAGGGCCCAGAGATACCTCTCCGACAATCGGAGTGACAAATCCTAATCTCAATTATGCCAACTCAACATGAACCTTCGAAACACCAGAGAGCACCTTTATAATCACCCAGTTATGTTGTGACGCTTGGTAGCACACAAAGTGTTCTTCCGTAAACGGAGTTGCACAACTCATAGTTGCAGGAACTTTGTATAAGTCATGAAGAAAGCAATAGCAAGATACTAAACGATCAAGTGCTAGGCTAACAAAATGGGTCATGTCAATCACATCATTCTTCTAATGATGTGATCCCACTAATCAAATGACAACACATGTCTATGGTCAAGAAACACGACCATCTTTGATTAATGAGCTAGTCAAGTAGAGGCATACTAGTGACCATAGTTTTGTCTATGTATTCACACATGTATTATGTTTCCTTGTTAATACAATTCTAGCATGAATAATAAACATTTATCCTGATATGCGGAAATAAATAATAACTTTATTATTGCCTCTAGGGCATATTTCATTCACCTACATATTCTACGAAGATCTTTATCGGTCAAACCGCATAACAACATACGTTGTTCCCTTTGTCATCGGTATGTTACTTGCCCGAGATTCGATCACCGATCCAATACCTAGTTCAATCTCGCCACCGCAAGTCTCTTTACTCGCTCTATAATGCATCATCCCGTAACCAACTCATTGGTCACATTGCTTGCAAGGCTTATAATGATGTGCATTACCGAGAGGGCCTGTAGATACCTCTCCGACAATCGGAGGACAAAACCTAATCTCAAATATGCCAACTCAACATGTACCTTCGGAGACACCTGTAGTACCCTTTATAATCACCCAGCACGCTAGACGCTTTGGTAGCACACAAAGTGTTCCTCCGTAAACGGAGTTGCATAATCTCATAGTTATAGGAACATGTATAAGTCATGAAGAAAGCAATAGCAACATACTAAACGATCAAGTGCTAGGCTAACGGAATGGGTTTATGTCAATCACATCATTCTCCTAATGATGTGATCCCGCTAATCAAATGACAATATGACCGAGGTGGAATATGGTGGAAGGGGCACCGACACGGCTAAGGAACGATCCTTAGATCAACTGCTCTCCATGGGGTGCCCCTACCCCGAGATATAAAGGAGTGGAGGAGGGAGGGCCGCCCTCTTCTATGGCGCCGCCTTAGGGGAGTCCTACTCCCACCGGAGTAGGATTCCCTTTCCTAGTCCAACTAGGAGTCCTTCCATGTATTAGGAGTAGGAGACAAGGAAGGGAAGAGAGAAGGAAGGAAGGAGGTGCGGCCCTCCCTAGTCCAATTCGACTAGGCCATGGGGCGCGCGCCTGCCCTAGGCAGCCCCTCTCTTCCGCAGGCCCAATAAGGCCCAATACTTCTCCCGGCGAATTCTCAGAATCTCCCAGACTCAAAATACCCAATCACTGAACCTTCCGAACTCCGAATATAGTCGCCCAATATATCGATCTTTACGCCTCACCATTTCGAGACTCCTCATCATGTCCCCGATCTCATCCAGACTAACTCCTTCGTACATCAAAACTCATAAACTCATAATATAACCGCCATCGAAACCTTGCTGCATGGATTCTACGGATTCGAGAACTATGTAGACATGACCTAGAACTATTCTCGTCAATAACCAATAGCGGGACCTGATGCCCATATTGGTCTTTACATATTCTACTTAAGATCTTTATCGGTCAAACCGCATAACAACATACGTTGTTCCTTTGTCATCGGTATGTTACTTGCCCGAGATTCGATCGCCGTATCCAATACCTAGTTCAATCTTGTCACCGCAAGTCTCTTTACTCGCTCAGAATGCATCATCCCGTAACCAACTCATTGGTCACATTGCTTGCAAGGCTTATAATGATGTGCATTACCGAGAGGGCCCAGAGATACCTCTCCGACAATCGGAGGACAAAACCTAATCTCAAATACGC
>JAHHZJ010004229.1:0-10873 GCA_021437245.1 Aegilops speltoides | reverse complement strand
TACAATGCCCGTGAACTCAAAGAAATGGCGAGTTGAGCATCGAATCAAGACTTTATGGACATGGTACGAGCATGCTTAGTCATGAACTTACCAAGAAGTTTTTATGGAGACATTGAAAACAGCTGCACACATCCTAATCTTGCTCCAACTAAGTCAAGACCGAGCACACCTTACGAGATGTGGGGGAAAGAAACCGAGCTTGAATTATTGAGTGTGGGGCTGCCCTTAAGCTAAAGTATTCAATCCACATATTAAGAAATTGACCAAAGATAGTTAGTTTTTTTCATTGGGTACCCTCATAGAGGAAAAAGATATCGCTTATTGCCTGTAATACCACCAAGTTTGTGGAAACCAGGCAGTTCGTTTTTTGAGGATAAAGAAGTCACCGAGGTTCAAGCATTGATCTTGAGGAGAAGTGTGTACGCCCATCTCGACTATCCAATGTAACTTTATCCCTATGCCTAATATGCAAAGACACCCACCGTGATCCAATCAAGTGGATCCTCAATCCGACGAGGAGCCTCAAGATAATGACGATCCTCAAGATGATGAGGATCCTAGCCAAATGATGATCCTCACCAAATGATGATCCTCACCCAATGTTAATCCTCAACCTTCTGCAAGAAGAAATGCACATACTAATGAGGCTATGAGAATATCACAACGGAAAAGAAAAGGCCATCTCCACGATTATGTCACTTTCATGTGTGAGGATGAAAATGTGTAGGATCGAAAGTATGTCTAGAGGGGGGGTGATTAGACTACTTGTCAATATAAAAATTCTGCCTTTTGACAAAGAACAGTTTTGGCGATTCACAATTATGATCAAGTCAAGCATCACCCTACACATGCAATTCTAGAGTATAGGCAGCGGAAAGTAAATTGCACATGTAGTAAAGAGAGGTGGAGAAGAGCAAACGCAATTTTGGAGACGCGTGATTTTTCTCGTGGTTCCGAGTAGGTGGTGCTATCGTTTCCACGTGATGGAGACTTCAACCCACCTGAGGGTAACGGGCATAGAGTCCACGGAGGGCTCCACCCACGAAGGGTCCACAAGAAGCAACCTTGTCTATTCCATCATGGCTCACGCCCACGGAGGGCTAGCCTTACTGAGATCTTCACAGTAGGCGATCTCCGCTCTTACAAACTTCTTGGTTCAACTCCACATCTCGACGGAGGCTCCCAAGCTTACACCTAACCAATCTAGGAGGCACCACCTCCAAAAGGTAATAGATGTTGTAGATGATGATGAACTCCTTGCTCTTGTGCTTCAAATGATAATCTCCCAACACTCAACTCTCCTCACCGAGGCTTGGTGGAAGAAAGGATTGAGTGGAAAGCAACTTGGGAAGGCTAGAGATCAAGCTTCATATGGTGGGAGGGAGCAACTTGATCTCAACACAAGGGTAGGTAGTTCTTCTCGTAAATGTAAGGTAGGAGTGGTAGTTTTCATGGCTCTTCCACTAATGAAGAGGGGTGGAGGGGTATTTATAGCCTCCAAAAAATCCAACCTAAACACATTTGAGCAATCTGGGACCGGTTGACAACTCGTGAGACCGATAGTTCAAATAATGTGAACGCTGGGATTTTCTGGGACCAAAATACAATCTCTGAGTCCGATCCGCAATGACAAGAGCATGCCAATTTGTGGACTGATTTCATCATCTCGGTGACACCGATTTGATGACGTAGGTTCGGTTTAAACTCATGTTTCGTGAGACCGAAGTTCGTAATCGGAAAATCCGAAGTTTCTAGGGTTTGGCTTTATGGCTGAGGTGGTTCATCTCGGGACTGAAGTTTGGAAAATCGGGGACCGAGACTACTTATGAGTGTATATGGCATGAAAGGCCGATAGTTTAGGAGATGTATCACTAAGCACTTGAGCAACAAGATCATCATCATAACCTCATCCCCTTTAATAGTATTGGCTTTTCCTATGGACTCAATGTGATCTTGGATCACTAAACCAAAATGGAGTTTGAGCTTTTGCCAATGCTTGCCTTAGCATTTTGGGGGTCCACCCATTCCTGCCATACCCATATCACAACTCCTCAAATAATTTCAAGTAACTATTAGTTCAATGATATATATGTTGTTAAATTAAAACCACCCGGGATTAGTTGCTTTAATCTCCCCTTTTGGTAATTGATGACAAATAAGATCAAAGTCACAAAGGATATAATCAATGAATAATATCGCTTTGAGAAGTATGTGATAAGCAAGAGCTCCCCAAATTTGTGCATTATTTAAGATTTGCTTGAATGCAAATGCACAATCGATTAGGATCATGGGTCGCTTTTCCATGTCACATACATCTTGGTGGAGCGACAAAATGATAAGAATGAACAACATGCACCAATCACCAAGACATGAGTAAATGGTCATACAAGATATGAATGGATATGATAAGCATTAAGCAACATTAAGGCATAGTACCACCAAGCACTCATTAAGGTAGAATAAAGGTATCAAACACACCAATGTCTAAAACCAAAAGTATCTCAAAGAAACCGCAAAGAACGAAGAGCAAAAGCGACAACAAGACTTCTCTCAAGTCCTATGATCTATACATTTTCCCTTTGGCAACAAGTTACCAAAAGTTAAAAGCAAGAGTGCCCACCGGGACTCTCGCGGTCCCCCGTTGATGTCGAGTGGATATGAAAAGATCGGGCAAGACTTCAAAGAGTCCGGCCGGAGGAGGGTCACCGGAGCTGGAGTAGGAGCAACCCTGAATTGGGAGGGCGTTGATCCCGTTCGCCATCGAATGGCAAATGATCGGGTCCTTGGGAACCGGAGTTTGGATGAGAATCTCGGACTGCATCCGATCTCAGAAAGCTCTTCCTTCCCCGCTTTGTTTAACCGCCGAGTTTGGCGGCCATTCACTTCCCCACATCCGAGGTGGTCCTCAACAATCTCTCTAGGCTCTCCGAGACTGATAAGGGCCGGTTGTTCAACTTTGAGTAGCTTCAAGAATTTGCTCCCAAACTTTTGGTTTAGCTGCCGCCGCTTCCTTGTCCTTTGGCTTTCAGCAGCTTCGATCTTGGCTTGACCTTCAAGATGCCGGATCCTCCTCATTCATCACAACAACATTGTCTTCATGCTCGCTGCAACGGTAAATGTTCTCATCCAACAAGAATGTGCCCGCAAACTTGGCATTGATAAGCATCCAATCAGGGCAAACCACATGACCTTTTCTCGTCAGCAACCTCTTAATGGTCTCTACCATCAAGTCCATCACCTTGAAAGGGCTTTCATCAAGTATGTTAGCATGTTGATAGAGTATCCTCTGACGGATGATCTCCGATTTGGGCATCAAGGTATGCCTCTAATGGTATTAGTGGTAGGTAAGCCCCGCCGAGATAGAATGAGCCAGCTCCAGATTCCCAAACTTTGTTGAACCTTTTGTACATGTTCTTCATGGATTCAGATTCTTCTTGGAACCCATATACATCAATATCATCTTCTGAACGAGCATTCAGAATTTCGCCCATTCTTCAAAGAAGAAGAAAATCTTTGACCTTCACCATCCAACAATTTTCCATCGTAGAAGTGAGTGGGATAAAATTGCATTATCATCTCATCGCTCCAACCGTCAATTTCGACCCAAAACTGCAACACCACATGCAAGGAAACTTTCATGCACATGTGGAAAGAAATTCTGCTTTCCCAATGTACTTCCAAATAAATATCTTGTGTCTGACTATGGGCTTTTTGTCCATCAAAGACGTCTCATAGAAGTCCCCGTTTCCGTGTGAAACGGATCTACAATCTTCTCCCACGATATGGGCCTTTGTCCATAGCCCGAGACCTCTATCTTCCTTGCCTTCATATCCCATTGAGGATGAGCATCATTATGTAGTTAGTTTTTATAACTTTCAAAAAACGGTCCTTCATCGTCGACTCCCGGTGGCACATCATCCTTGTTTTTCGGCCCGGAATGTTTCGACGGTCTTCGGGCTTAGGTTTGCGGAGCGCCTTAGCTGGAGCAATTTTGGGCTTTGATGTGGCTCCACCTTAATGGCATCACCCATGAGTTCGCTCGAGGAGGAGGCGGGGTGCTTCCTCATCCTCATCCTCACGGCATCATTGCACTAATCTCTTTCTTGAGGTTTTTCACTTTGCTTAAAGCCTCCCAAATTCAGCTTAGCAAATGACGCTTGACTTTCCGGTGCCCTTCTTAGTTTGTGATTGTTGCTTTTTGGCAACAACCTTCCTTTAGGCTTTGAGGTCACCTTTCCTCAACGAAAAAATCAATCTTCATCATCCAATTTTTTTCTAGCTCGTCCAGGAGGCAAGCCACTTGGTGTACTCCTCTCACCATCATCGATGAGTCAGGATCGGACTAGTGCCCGCCCGAATATTGCAATGGGTGTCTTCGACCTGTTCCACCCACCGCATCCACATGGCCGACAACCTGAATAGATAAGGTGTAGGCAAGAAGAAGAGTCATCACAAAATTTTTTTGCAAAAAATGAGTTCAAATTTAGTATTAGGTTTTAAACATTTTCTCATCGAAGTTTAAGATTCGTGAACCGGGAAAACAGAGACACCACTTTTGGACGGGGTTTCCGCCAAAACACTAGGGTTTCATAATCTTCATTTCGCTCACCAGCACAACCGTTGGACCGAAGGGGCAGGTAATGGCATAGGCCAAATCGGCATAAAAATTATAAAATCGGTCTCACCGAGATGTGTTCCGGGGAAACCTAACCCTAAAACTTTTATCAATCTAGTTCAAACGAACTAACTGTGTACAGGAGGATTTAATTGTGGCAAGATTCTAGGCAATCCAAACGGCATTGAATCGGAGATGGGAGCATGAGGGATCAAACTCACCCTAACTTGGTGGAGTTTTTCCGGCAACGCCGGAGGAGATGTCCGCTGAGGCGACGGAGACCGGGCAGGGAAAAGGAACAGACGATCCGGAGACCAAGGCGACGGCAGAAGGGTGGGGGAAACGCTTGAAGGAGGAATCAACGCCGCCCCGGAGTATATATACCTTCACCGGTGGGAGAAGAAACCTGGCACCGAGATGGATAGCTAGGCCATGCACTTCCACCCAAAATCACAACTCGGTTTCACCGAGGTGAAAACCTAGATTGCTAAACCCTTTCGACCGAGTTTGAGGAGTTGGTTCCCCAAATCAATTAGAAGGTTTTGGAAGTTAGCCCTTGAGGATCGGTGGCCCGAGTGCCCTCACCGGATCCAAAATGACTTGTTCAATGTTTGTGATGTAAGCATGAATAGAATTTGAGACAAGAAAGCATAGATAGTAAGGTACTTTAGGCATTTTGTCCATCCATTTGGTCAAAAATCAAAACGACCAAAACAACAAATGGATGTCCTTGAATGGATAAAATCATGCATCCAACATGCTCACACAATAAGATAGCAAATGAAATATGTGTCAAACATGCACAATCAAAACTCTAGCTACTAACACACAATTTTTGTCGATGACTAGGTCATTTTTATAGTATATTGACTTAGGAGCCAAATGAGAACATTTGATCATAGGTCATACTCATCGCTTAAGCACAAGGGGTTACCACTTTTACATAAAGCATTGATGTGTTCACATCATTTGAAGATGCTTTAGCTCAATTTTTAGAGCAAAGCCCCTAGATGTGAGAACCCTTTAAAGGGTCAAACTAACATTGGGTTGTCGAGAAGACTTTGTAGATGTTAAGATGTGGATGCTCAATGTTGATGGAGATCATCAAGAGTTGGGAGCTATCCTTGATTTGGGCACTTTCAATACCTACATGGGTTAGTCCCACAAGGAACAAAAGGATATCCATGGACATAGATTGAAGTTCACAATAGATGATGTCCATGAAAGCAATGATTACCTTGTCCCTTGACTTACCAACAAGAGGGTTTGTGACTCCATGAACTAGTGCACTGTGGAGTTGATTGCCAAGTTTTTGCCAAAATGAATGTGAGTGAAATGTTGGGGAGTCACCTCAAGAACTTTCTAGTTCTTCTTCAGAGATCCACATCATCTTGATGGGAATCCTTGGGGTTGTAGTTGAGCTTGAAAATAGAACTTGACGCTTCCTTGGGAACCCACTTGACCATGGCTTGGGTGCTTCAACAAATGCATCAATCTCCTTGAAGCTTTCTTGCCTTTTAGGGGGGTGGAAGGTCATCTTGTGCTTGTTCCACATTGGAAGAAGTAGGATCATACTTCTTTAAGAACAAAGGAGTAGGATATTGACCTTTTCCCATTCAACACCCTCGTTGAACTTTCGCCAAAACCAATTCCCTTGATTCTTCCGGCCTTTTGTTGTAACAATTTCAAAGTTCTTTCCGCAAGGTTTTGGAATTTTCTATGATATTTCAATAAACTATTTTCTTGCTCAAGTGTAACTTCTTGAAACATTGTTAGTGGAATCAAGAGAACTACTAGAAAAAACATTGGATTTAGATGGTTATTGTTACTACTAGAGAAAGAATTTTTTTTGCTTGTCATGCTTAGTCTTAATGGGTGGCAAGAAATTAGAAAAGAAGTCGTTTGATATGAAGAACTTTCTTCAAGATCTTCATTGATTGCTTTTAGAAACTCATGTTCTTGTCTAGAGTGAGCTTCCGGTTAGCTTCATGAGATCTTAGGAGCTCTATGATCTTCTTGAGTTGTTTCATGAGCTAACTTAAGAGTGTTTAGTTCTTTAGTTAGACGCTCAATCTCCTTCATAGCATTGTCATCTAATTTTCTACTATAAAGACTACTAGCATGTTCATCGTTACTAGGTTCATTGGATTTACCATGGAAAGCTCATCTTCACCAAGCAAGTCATCCTCATCACTATCAAGTCAATGAATTTGGGGTGATACCTTGGGGCCTTTAGCCATGAAGCATCTTCCAATTCCCTCATTTGGTGAATCAAATAAGTCGAGGAGTTGGAGTTGGAGGATACGGAGCAAGACCGCAACACCTTCATCTTGACAGAGTGGAGTTGGAGTGATAGCTTCCCGGATTGATTGTCGGAGTGGAGCAGACCCATTCACCTACATGAGCTTGATGTTTTTTCTTGTGTAGCTCCTGATGACTTGTCTTTCCTCTCCAATCCTTGCTTCTCCGAGAGGGTCTTCGCTCATAACGATCATCTCTACCCTTTCTATTTCCGAGGTGACTCATCTTGAGCCTTATTCTTGGAGATTCTTTTCTTCTTTGGGGGAGGACACTCATTTGAGTAGTGTCCGGTCTTCCACAATTGTAGCAGTTTGATCAACTAGAAGATCTTTTCATCATATGATCTAGACTTTGAGCTTTTTTCTTTGCCTCTATTCTTGTAGAATTTGTAAGTTCTTGACCATTAGGCTTATCTCTTCATTGAAACTAACTTGTCACTTGAGGTTGTGGGAGCATCACTTGTAGCTTTGTAAGCACCACTTGACTTGTTGTGAAGCTCTTCCTTATCCTTAAGTGTCATCTCATGAGCAACAATTCTTCCAATGACTTCTTGGTTGAGATTCTTGTAGTTTGGCATCATTTGGATCAAAGGCACACTGTCATACTTTCCATCCAAAGCTCGAGAATCTTCTTGATGATGAATTTCGGTCATTTTTCGCTTCCTAAGCCGGCAACTCATTTGTGATGAGAGCAAGCCTAGAGTACATTTCAAATGATTTCACCTTCCTTCATCTTGAAATTGTTGACCTTGAAGAACATCTAGCTTTGATTCCTTCACGGACCGGTACCTTCGCATTTCAACCAAAGTATCCCAAATCTCTTTTGCATTCTCAAGACGGCTGATTTTGTTGAACCCCCGACACAAGGCATTAAGAGAATGTCACAAGCTTGAGCATTGTTTTGCAACATCCGCAATTCTTCCGCTAGAAGCCCATCCAACTTTTCCTTCCTCAAGAATTACCTTGCATACCAACACAAGTAATGCCCCATGGGCGGTTATGACCAAGAATATGCATTTTCATTTTATGCTTCCAACTAGCAAAATTTGTACCATCAAAGTAAGGACCTCTAAAATTACCCTCACTAGACGCCATACTCTCCTAGGTTGTGAAACCAAGCTTATGGAGTCCAATGCAATGGAAACCAATACAATGGAGACCAAAGCTCGATACCACTTGTAGGATCGAAAGTATGTCTAGAGGGGGGTGATTAGACTTTGTCAATATAAAATTCTGCCTTTTGACAAAGAACAGTTTTGTGATTCACAATTATGATCAAGTCAAGCATCACCCTACACATGCAATTCTAGAGTATAGGCAGCGGAAAGTAAATTGCACATGTAGTAAAGAGAGGTGGAGAAGAGCAAACGCAATTTTGGAGACGCGGTGATTTTTCTCGTGGTTCCGATAGGTGGTGCTATCGCATTTCCACGCTGATGGAGACTTCAACCCACGGAGGGTAACGGCGAGAGTCCACGGAGGGCTCCACCCACGAAGGGTCCACGAAGAAGCAACCTTGTCTATTCCATCATGGCCTCACCACGGAGGGCTAGCCTTACTGGGTAGATCTTCACGAGTAGGCGATCTCCTTGCCCTTACAAACTTCTTGGTTCAACTCCACATCTTGACAGAGGCTCCTGCGACACCTAACCAATCTAGGAGGCACCACCTCCAAAAGGTAATAGATGTTGTAGATGATGATGAACTCCTTGCTCTTGTGCTTCAAATGATAATCTCCCCAACACTCAACTCTCCTCACCGATTTGGCTGTGGTGGAAGAAAGGATTGAGGGAAAGCAACTTGGGAAGGCTAGAGATCAAGCTTCATATGGTGGGAGGGAGCAACTTGATCTCAACACAAGGGTAGGTAGTTCTCTTCTAAATGTAAGGTAGGAGTGGTAGTTCTTTCGATGGCTCTTCCACGAATGAAGAGGGGTGGAGGGTATTTATAGCCTCCACACAAAATCCAACTCTACACACATTTGAGCAATCTTGGGACCGGTTGACAACTTCGGTGAGACCGATAGTTCAAATAATGTGAACGTTGGGATTTTTGGGACCGAAAATACAATCTCGGAGTCCGATTCGCAATGACAAGAGCATGCCAATTTTGGTGGGATCGATTTCATCATCTCGTGACACCGATTTGATGAAGGTTTTGTAAGCTTAACTCATGTTTCGTGAGACCGAGTTCAATCGAAAATCCAGTTTTCTAGGGTTTGGCTTTATGGTGAGGTGGTTCATCTCTGGTGACTGAGTTTGGAAAATCTGGGACCGAGACTACTTATGAGTGTATATGGCGGAAAGTTGTATAGTTTAGGAGATGTATCACTAAGCACTTGAGCAACAAGATCATCATCATAACCTCATCCCTTTAATAGTATTGGCTTTTCCTATGGACTCAATGTGATCTTGGATCACTAAACCAAAATGGAGTCTTGAGCTTTTGCCAATGCTTGCCTTAGCATTTTGGGGGTCCACTTCTTCCCTTGCATACCCATATCAATGAACTCTCAAATAATTCTCAAGTAACTATTAGTTCAATGATATATATGTTGTTATTAATTACCAAAACCACCTGGGGATTAGTTGCACTTTCAAAATGACATAGGGAAGGCACACGATCCGACCTCATATAAAGAAGCCACTAAAAGTGAAGACTTGTCCAAATGGTTGGTCGCCATGGAAGACGAATTGAAACCTATGAGCTCAAATGATGTTTGGGACTTAGTAGAAATTCTTGATGGAGCCAAAAGGGTAGGCTGCAAGTTGGTATACAAAACCAAATATGATTCCAAAGGGAACATCGAAAGGTTCAAAGCGAGACTTGTAGCAAAAGGTTATACACAAAGAGAGGGGATTGATTATAAGGATACCTTCTCGCCTGTGTCAACTAAAGTTTCTTTTAGAATTGTCATGGCACTTGTAGCTCATTATGATTTGGAGCTGCATCAAATGGATGTCAACACGGCATTTTTGAATGGTGACTTAAAAGAAGAAGTTTACATGACTCAACCTGAAGGTTTTGTCGTGGAAGGAAAATAACATATGGCATGTCGTTTAAAGAAATCCATATATGGCTTGAAGCAAGCTTCAAGGCAGTGGTACCTCAAGTTCGACGAGATTATTAGAACTTTTGGTTTTAAAGAAAATGAAGTGGACAATTGCATTTATGTTAAATTCAAAGGCGAGGTTCACAATTTTAGTTCTATATGTGGACGATATTCTATTAGCTTGCATGATAAAGATATGTTGCATGAGACCAAGAGATTTGTGTCCTTAAAATTTGACATGAAGGATCTCTGGAAGTCTCATATGTCCTTGGCATTGAGATTCATCAAGATAGGCCCAAAGGAACATTAGGACTATCACAAGAGGCATACTTTGAGAGAGTACTCAAGAAATACAATATGCAAAAGTGCTCTTCCTCATCTGCCCCCATAGTCAAGGGTGATAAGTTTGGGACATCCAATGTCCGAGGAACCAAAATGAAACTGATCAGATGAAGTCGGTTCCTTATGCTTCAATTGTTGGAAGCATCATGTATGCTCAAGTTTGTACACGCCGTGACTTAGCTTTTGTAACCAGGATGCTTGGCAGATTTCAATCTAATCCAGGACCGGACCACTGGAAGGCCGCAAAGAAAATCTTGCGTTATATGCAAGGTACTAAAAATTTCATGCTTACATATAAAAAGTCCGATAACCTGGAAGTTATTGGTTACTCGGACTCGATTTTGCCGGTGTGTGGATAGTAAGAAATCCACGTCTGGTTATATATCCACACTCCCTGGAGGAGCCATATCGTGGAAAAGCTCCAAGCAAACTATAGTTGCCTCATCTACGATGATGGCACAATATCTAGCATGTTTTGAGGCCACTGGGCAGGTTGTATGGTTAAAGAATTTCCTTCCCGGACTTAAAGTGGTGAAAGATTTAAACCACCGAATTGTATCGGCT
>JAHHZJ010004227.1:0-12015 GCA_021437245.1 Aegilops speltoides | reverse complement strand
TCAAGGATTAGTCATGTTTATGTCTTGCATGTAACCAATGGAGTTTCAACTCCAAGTTTGAAGCATCAATGATGTTCAATTCTCCTCTTAACCTGCAAAACACTTTCTCATCAAGAGGTTTAGTGAATATATCCGCTAATTGCTTTTCAAAGCGTAATAGCTTAAGATCAATGTCACCCTTAGCAACATGATCTCGAATGAAATGATGACGAACTTCAATATGCTTAGTTCGAGAATGTTGTATGAGATTATGACCAATTTTGATAGCACTTTCCGTGGTATTAAAGTAGGGGTACCTTAGTACTCAACTTGTGCACGGGCAATCAGAAGCACTGCAAGGCTTGCCGCACCCGCCAAGACCCTCCGTCATTCCCTATTACTTCCATTCAAGAACAAAGTGTCAACCAAGTAGACAAGGCCCCGTGTCGGTGTCAAACCGCGGATCTCGGGTAGGGGGTCCCAATGCAAGCCTAGGCGGATGGTAACAGGAGATGAGGGACACAATGTTTTTACCTGTGTTCAGTGCCCTCTCGATGGAGGTAATACCCTACGCCCCGCTTGATTAATATTGATGATATGGGTAGTACAAGAGTAGATCTACCACGAGATCAAGGAGGCTAAACCCTAGAAGCTAGCCTATGGTATGATTGTTAAGATGTAATGTTGTGTCCTACGGACTAAAGCCCTCCGGTTTATATAGACACCGGAGAGGCTAGGGTTACACAGAGTCGGTTTACAATGGTAGGAGATCTACATATCCGTATCGCCAAGCTTGCCTTCCACGCCAAGGAAAGTACCTTACGGACCCGAGCCGGAGTCTTCAATCTTCTATCTTCGTAGTCTTGGAGCCCGCGGATATTCATAGTCCGCTGTCTCGACACCCCTAGTCCAGACTCCTCAAGAGCTCCTCGAACCAGTCTTCAATGACGATAAGTTCGCGGCATGATGTTCGGCATTGCAGGCGGGTTCCTCCCTTGAATAATCCGGAGAAGATAATGAACACCAGGATAGTGTCCGCTCGCAAAATAATTTCCACATTCCAAACGAGAGAGAATAAAACATATACACCGATCCAATCTGGCCGACGATATGCGGCGTGACATCACACCGCACCAAGCCTTTGTTTGAATTATCGTATTCACTTCAAGACGCTTAGCGTAAGCGGTTTTTGGCACGCCCCGTCAAGCGTAGATCGCGGCTCCCTTATTCCGGATTCTCATCAATACGCAAGGCAGTAACCCAACCGCCCATTGATGGTGGCGCTTGGGAGATAAGCGAGTTTTACCAGCCGTGAGGGACGATAGTTTTGTCCGCCTATATAAGGGATAAGGATTTACCTTCTCACCCACGCCTTCTTCCCCTTTGCTTATCCATCCCTGCAAACTCAAGCTCCAACGCCTAAGCTCGCAAGATCTCACCTCAACCCTTCTCCGAATATGTCCGGAGGGGGAGGCAATGGATGGCCTCCACCGCTAAGGAGGAGGACATCACCAAGTCGCAACGCCGGATACCTTCAAATGATATCGCAGATCGGCCGCCCGAGCGGGCAGCTCATCCCCACCCCTGTGGCCTCATGAGAGGGTCGCCTTCCTTCCCCACTTCCTCCGCGGATCGGGCTTTCCGCCCATCCATTCGTCCGGGGCTCATGTTTTACTACGGCCTGGATTTCCACGATCCGGCGCCAACTTCGCCCTCAACATCTCGGCGTTATCGTCGTGGGCGAGGCCTTTCTGCATCCGCCCCACTTCGCCTGTGGCTCAAGACCTTCAACGCGTTGAAGATTGTGAAGGGACGCAAGCGAATGCGGAGGCGCCATGCGGGCAGCCGCCCAACGCCCCTTGGCTGGAAGGGACCTTTGTGGACTGGCCAAGGTGGCAGGGGTGGTTCTACATCACGAGCCCCGAGCCTACATGGGCGGCGGCTTCCCGAATTTAGATCTGAATCCCCACGCAGCTCACCTCCTGGAAAGAGAAGGGCTTGCAAGGGGTGATCCGGAGGTGACGGGACTTCGAGCCCTGCATCAAGAAGCGGTGAGCAATGGGTTCCGCTCGCCGACGGGTCCAGTCATGCTCCTCCGGCGGATTCTCCCATGCCAAGAAAGGGCATTTAATCTGTGGAGTTTAATCCGAACAGCACCAGATGTTGAGCGCTTCTTCGACACAACGCACGAGGCGCCTAGAGGGTGCTGTCTCAAGGGCGCCGGTTCCCGATCCGCCATCAAGACCCGGATTCAGCTTTGCAGCTCCGATCGACAAGGTAAGTGATTCGACCCCATTACGGACACTTGAAGTAACTAGATTGACTCTAGTGAGGTTTTTAATCTGCCTCTTCCTTTGACAGAATGGATGGAGAAGGCCGAGTTGCTCATCAGCCCGGCTCCCATGCCGAAGAACCAAGGATGCCCATTTAGCAAGGTGCTGGTTCCGCACCATACGTGGTGCCGGAGAAGAAGGCCAAGAAGGTGGCCGCGGGACTCGCAAGAGTTCTCAAGAATCAAAGGCCCGACGACGACGACGAGGACTCCTCCCTCAAGACGACGAGAGGAGGAGTACTTTCCCGGAGGAGGGAGAGAAGAGGAAGGCCTCCCAACCGGGCGGCCAAGGGTCCAAGAGGGGAGAACTATCCTCGACAGTTTTGCCAACATCAACGCTGGCGAGGACGAGTGGCTCAAGGGCCCGGCGTCCGCAGATCGTAAGTATCCGGATTATTCATATGCCGATATTGTATGTCACGAGTGTCCTTCTAATGCCGCATTGTTCCTTTAGTCCGCCGCTGATGACTTTCCCGACTCGATGAGCGGTCGCTGGCACCGCCGGATGTAAATTCCATTTCGACCGCTCTACCCCACGCCGAAGACGATGAGGCGGAATCCTCCAGGGGACGCGCCAGAGGAGCCTCCGGAGGCGCCGCCGCAGCCCTCGGACTTTGTGCCGACTCTACCCGAACCCATAGCGTTCCAGTAGTCCGCAAGCAGCCCTCGAAAGAGGGGCAGATCGGACGCCGGGCGGCCTCGGCCCAACCGAGGCACCGGATATCCGCCGAGGCGCCAAAGGCGCCCATCGAAGAACACCGCACTCTCATGAGTGCGGTGATTGAGAAGGTCCAGCCGCCAAGGGCGGGCTGACCAAGCTCGCAACAGCCTTCTACCGTGCTTTGAGGTAAGAAGGTTAAAATTAAGTAATATAATACCGCATAGACAAGAGGTCTCGATGCTTAGTCCGTGTTCGGAAAGAAAAGCCGACAAAGGATCTAACAAGATATACGAAGGGTTGTTAAAAATATGTCGATATGGGTTTGCAGTTGCGCTGTTGACCTCGCCGCATTAACGGCGGAGGTCGAGGCGCTAAAGAAAGATCTTGAGCGGTCGGAGCAAGAGCTCGGCCATGCCAAGAGGCAGCTCAAGGAAAAAGAAGGTGAATAACACCACTTTAAATAAGTACCTTACGTAAAAGGGTTTAGGTTGCAAACAAGATTAACAAGGATAATATATGTAATGCAGGGCCACTAACGAGGTGGCAGCCTCAAGGATGCCGTGTCCGGGGTCGAACTCAATGCGCCATAGAACGGTCTCGAGCGAGAAAAGCAAACGGCACGTGGCGAAGTTCGCAAGAGCTCCGTGCTCTCATGAAAAGCATGAGAGATTGGAGCGTGACTCCAAGACTCAAGAGTCCGAGCTTGCCTCGCTCGAAAGTGCCAAGTTCGCCAAGGCCGAGGCCCGTAGGCCCATGAGGAAGTAGAGGACATGAAGAAGATAGCGCGGTAAGGCGTTTCATGCAGAGCAAGCATGTTAATGTAAATTACCGGATACTTACCCGAATTCGAGCTCTCCAGGGCATTTGCAGATCTGCACAGATCGCGATCGATGCCGCCATGCTCTATCGTGGCAGGAGGGAGCTCAACGGAGAAGGTCTTCGTCTTAGTATGCCGAGGCCGCCATCCGGTGCTTTAGCGACCAGTAAGCAGCCTGGTCGAACTCCACAAGGTAGCCGAGGAGGCCATGAAGGGCCTCATAGCCGCCGGGCTCGGGTAGGCATGCCGCAGCTACTTTTAGTTGCGGCGGTTAGTGGATGCATGCCCAGTGCTGGATGTGACTCAGCCCCCGCATTGAAGGCGCCATCGGCTCTTGCCCGCATAAAGGTGCAATGGGGCAAGCCGATGCGAGAAGCTCACGGATCCGCCGCCGGGCAAGGAGCACCGACGCGAGCGATATTATAAAGTTGTCCTGAAGGGAGCCCGCGATATTGCGGATGAGTGTCCCCTTAATGTAATCCTTGAGTGAACTTGCTGTGTGTTTATCCTCAGGCGCTGAAAACTTCGCTTATATGCGCCATGAGCAACTCTTTGTTGAATTTAAAATATTACCTTCAGGCGGCCGCTTGTTAACCGAGAGATGGCAAGTCGTTATTTCAGCCCAAGCCACGAAAAGTGCCGGGTGTTCGGTGATAAACTTGAGCACTCTTGTTCCCATCTTTGGGTCCATCTAGGAAGGCGCCAACATGACGAACAAGGCGACCGGACTTATAATGCTTGAACACTCTCACTTAGCCATAGAGTTCTATAATTTTAAATTTCGCAAAGCCTCGGTATTCGAAGACCGAATCCGGGTGCTATCCACGCCTTCGCTTGGACATCATCCAAACTTCGTCAAGCGGCATGAGTCTTTAGGGACCCAAAAGACCTCTCGAACAGCATACAGTCTCGCCTTATCATGCCACGTTTTAGCTTTCCATCGAGGCGTTAACCTGCTCAACCGGGCGCAATCGCAGTGGTTCTCCCAGGCTACCTTAGCCGACGTAACGGAACGAAGGTACCAAAACATGGGAGCCGGGCAAACCCAACTATTGACCCAAGACATGATTCGAGCTGATTCATATAATGCTATAAGTTCGGGTGCCGTGACTTATGAAAGTGTTCGGACTTAATCACACCATAACGGGGAACAGAAGCCCTTGTGTATTCGGCCGTACCAAACTATACGGGTGCAAGATATCATATAATGAACATTTATAAAAGATAAAGCAATTGCAATGAAAAGGTAATGAACTTGCAAAAAAGGAAGTGCTGCGTTATTTATGAAAGGAGGTCTGCTAATAAAGCGGACTGATACAAATAGTGCGGTAAGCAAGGGATTTGGACTAATTTGACATGTCCCCCTCCAGGGATAAGCTGCAGACTTGGTGTATGTAATCGAATTTAGTGCTCGTAATAGAGACCACCTGAGTGTTCGTCGCAGCCTTCAAGGATCCCTGACTATTGCCTCGTGAGTTAGGCAAGTTTGCCGGAGTGGCTTCGCTTAGTGGAGTCCTCGATAAAAAAAGAAAAGATAAGAAATAAAACCAAGGGGGCGGTAGCACGAGCCCTCGTGTGGTCGAGCCGCACTCTTTAATCCTTGAGGTTAAGCCCTCCCGCGCCCATGGTATCTCCAAAGCGTAATGATGTACGCGAGTGTTATTCTTGTGATCATGCGCGGCGAGGTGGGGCCGATTGCAGCGGTCTCGATCGCGCCAGTGGTCTTGGTTAGTGTTGCCCGGGCGCTTGATGCATCCGCTTTTAATTGCCGGACTAGAGAATTGCCGTAGAAGGCTGCTCAGATTTCCGCCGAGAGCCGCCAGATGTTCCTCCGCTCGAGGAGCGCCTCGTATTCCCATTGACCGTAATGACTCCGCGAGGGCCTCGCATCTTGAGCTTTAGGTATGCATAATGCGGCACCGCTGAACTTTGCAACGCGTTCGTCCGAGCAGGGCATGATAGCCGCCACTGAACGGGACTATGTCAAGATTAACTCTTCGCTTCGAAGTTATCCGTGATCCGAAGACCACTTCCAAGCAGGATCGAGCCGCATGCTTGGCTTCACTCGTATGACACCTTTAAAGGTTGTCTTTGTAGGTTTGATCCGGATGGGTCTATGCCCATTTTTCGTGACCGTGTCCCGGTAAAGCAGGTTCAGCCGCCGCCGCCTCCATCGACTCTTGTGAGGTGAAATCCATCGCATTGGGTCTAGGACCAATGCGGCGAACCCGCCATGGCATATGCTGGTCGGATGGTCTCGCCGATCAAAGGTGATCGGACAGAGGACCATGGATTGAACTGGCGCGATCGCTCCATCGCATAGACGCCCCAGAGTCGCGCTTCCTTCCTCTTGGGTATATGGGTCGCAGAATCATATTCACCGTCCGCACTTGTGGGGGAAACCCTTCGTCCTTCCGTTGTTCGGGGCCGGGTCTTTTCCTCGTAGTCGCTTATTTAGCCCCTTGTCATTGTGTTCGCAATTAACTTGCTGCCTTGCTTGAACACCCAACAATCTCTATTGGTGTGATTAGTCGTTTTCGGGGTGCCATGTATCCGCATGAGCGGTCGAGTATTCTTTCCAGATTGGACGGGCCCGGAGTTGTTCTTTAAATGGCTTCTTCCATCGACCGGTTTGAGTCTCGAATCCGCATTGACCGCCAGATCCTCTTTGTCGCCGCCAGAATATGGCGCTTTGTTTTGATTCGATGTGACCAGCCGTGATTGTCCTTAGTGTCCGGACTGCCAGAATTTTTATGGAGATTGTTGTCGGGCTAGCCAGCTATCCTCTCCCACGCAAAAGCGGTCATTAACGATGTGAGGGCTGCCATGGATTTCGCTTCCGCCCTGTGCCGGGCTAGCCAATCGCCCCGGATGTTATGTTTGAAGGCTGCAAGGGCCTCCGATCCGGACAATGACGATTTGATTTTTCTTCATCAAGAACCGTGTCCGAATTGTCCGCCGATTCATCCGCTGCTGAATAATGTGGCTTAGGTCATCGGCGCCGTGGTCGCACGATGTACCTTGAAAGTTATGGCGAACGCGCTCCACGCTTTCCCAACACCCAATCGACTCGCAGCGTGCTGTTAAGCCAATGCCGAGCTGGTCCTTTAAGCTTGAGGGAGATATTTGATGGTGGAGATTGCCGCCGGGCCATATGGATGTGGAGAAGATAATCTTCGATCCACACCGCGGGGTCTGTTGTGCCATCGTAAGATTCGATATTCACGGGTTTGAACCCTTCGGGGATTAGTGAAGCATAACGGGTGTGCGGCGCCCCTGTATTGAGCAATATCGCGACGCAGCTCGAGGGAGCGCTGTCTGCTATATTCGGCCCGGCCGGCGTTATATCCGACGCGACGATTCGTCAGGGTCGAGGGCGCCCACGGATCCATAGATGGATCTGATTGTCTTGCTTTGTCCTCCAAGATGTCTCGCAAGTCCGCGCTCCTGCTGGCTTCGTATTTGGATTGATGTCGGGTACGGTCTTGGCTGGGGGTCTCAATGTTCTTCGTCTGCACCACGGGTGGTCGGTCAGCCATGTCGTGGCGCGGTGATAAAGGTATGTATGCTTCCTCCTCTAATCGGGGAGCAGCTATGCCTTGGGTAACTTTTGAGGGTTGTTCGAAGTTTATACTCTTCGCCGCTGAGACCTCGGTTCATCGATCGGCTAGCAGATCTTGATCAGCTTGAAGTTGTGCTGCTTTTTCTTTAGGCTATTTGCCGGGTTATGAGCCCGCTCAAGCGCCTTGTTCGACGGGATCCTCGGTATGACGATTCATCATCGCTGAGGCTCGCTGCCTTCGGAGGGAGGCATGTAGTTATCATCCTCAACCCCTTCGCTGCCGCCTCGTCGGGGGCTTGCTTCGGCCCCTCCGTGCCGAGTCTTGCGAGGGGATCGCCTTCGCACTCTCCGAGTGTTATTATCTCCGGCCGAATCTCCATTCTTGTTGTGGCGGATTTAGAGCGGCGCCACGACGCCAGCTGCTGCTGCTTTTTAGAGAATCTTCCTCCGCCGCTTTTCGCCATCCCTTCTTTTGGGGTATCCACCATGTAGACGCCATATGACAGGTGGTTTTCCAAAGGCCTCTGGGCGCTGGTCCCGATCGCCTCCTCGCATCATCGCCCATAGGCCAATGTCATCGGAGTCGTAGTCTAGCATGTCGGTTAGATCCTCGTGCTGGCTACAAAGTGGGAGGTGGGTGGGCTCAATTTCTTCATCGTCTGCATTCAACCGCCCCGCCATAGTCCGCCAGATTCTCCCGATAGCGTAGAGATGTTCAGAGAATTCAGGATATCGCCAAAAGGCAAGTGCCGAAAGATGTCCGCGGGCGGTGAATTCCATAATCGGCGCCTAATCCGGTTTAATTGGCAGGGCGCTGGAGGCTCGGAGTCCCGCGAGGAGTCCGCGCCTCGGATCACGAAGCTCGCAGGGACGAGATTGGTATTCGCCCATCACAGAGATGTTGAAGCCCCTAGGGCGCGCTTCATCCACCTACCCCCGCCATGGCAATCGGCCTCGCCAGTAGCCGGAGCGGTTCGGTGCGGCCTCTAGCATCGTCCGCGGCAGAGCTAGATCATGCCCATCGCCAAGGTGGCGCTGCTGAAGTGGCTCGAGTCCGTCAAGATCAAGTCTCCGCGGTCATCGGCCGTGAAGTTCGCTTTCCAAATCTGACTCTGACGGCCAGGGGCGAA
The DNA here is from genome assembly GCA_021437245.1 of Aegilops speltoides. NCBI lineage: Eukaryota > Viridiplantae > Streptophyta > Magnoliopsida > Poales > Poaceae > Aegilops > Aegilops speltoides. Next base: position 3,534 of record JAHHZJ010004227.1, on the reverse strand, counting down.
GCTGATTCGCTCTAGATGGCCAAGAGAATTGCCCGCAGCAGCAAAGCCGCCGAATCACGTAAGATCTGTCCGGGAGAAAAGTCTCACCGACAGCGCTGATGGTTGAAGATGCCATTGAGCCTATCGGTGACGCATACTTGCAGGAACTCTCAATGAAAGCACCAATGTCGGTGTCAAACCGGGCGGATCTCGGTAGGGGGTCCTCGAACTGTGCGTCTAGGCGGATGGTAACAGGAGACGAGGGACACAATGTTTTTATCCGTGTTCGTGCCCTCTCGATGGAGGTAATACCCTACGCCCCGCTTGATTAATATTGATGATATGGGTAGTACAAGAGTAGATCTACCACGAGATCAAGGAGGCTAAACCCTAGAAGCTAGCCTATGGTATGATTGTTGAGATGTAATGTTGTGTCCTACGGATTAAAGCCCTCCGTTTATATAGACAACGGAGAGGCTAGGGTTACACAGAGTCGGTTACAATGGTAGCAGATCTACATATCCAGACGCCAAGCTTGCCTTCCACGCCAAGGAAAGTACCTTCCGGACACGAGCCGAGTCTTCAATCTTCTATCTTCGTAGTCTTGGAGTCCGGCGGATATTGATAGTCCGGCTGTCCGGACACCCCCTAGTCCAGGACTCCCTCACCCCGGCAAGAGGAGCTTGCCGGGAAGGACAAAGACCCCGGCAAGAGGTACTTGCCGGGAAGGCCAACCAAGGCGCTTCCAAAAGACTTGCCACGATGCCCCACGTGTCCCAGCAAGGCCCAGCAACCGGCAAGCTTGCCGGCGCGGCAAGAGAAGAGCCACGGCAAGGCACTTGCCGCGGCAAGGCTGCCACCGCACTCCAAGCTCCAGCCAAGATCCAGCGACGCGTCACCAGTGGCCATCCTGTGAGCACGTGGCGTAGGCGCCAGAGCCTGCGGAGCGAGGTGGCAAGGCGGAGCTGACAAGGAGGCCGTGCAGTTGATCGGTGGTGCCCCTAACGGTCGCTTGCTCACACCGTTAGGCACCGGACGGGCATTAAATGCCCTTTGTCCCCCGCCGAGTTAGGTAGGGGACACTATTGAACACCTGCTGTACCAACCTGCGCTTTTTACTCTTTACCCCTCTTCCTATGCTGCCACCTGTCAGCGCCTTCGTACTATAAAAGGGAGGCCCATGCGCACGTAGAAGGGTTCGCTCATTCGACGATCCAACACCACCACACGCCAAGCCTCGAGCAATAACAAATACAAACACTAAGTAGCAAGGGAGTTTTATCTCCGAGAGCTCCAAGCTGGATAAAATCGCCTGCTTCCCCGCCGACCTGATCCCGTCACAGGCGCCCGCTCCCTTGTCCGACTAGAAGGGGCCTCCTGCCCATAGGTGCTTGTCCCTCGTCACGACATCTTTGGCGCGCCAGGTGTGCGCCGAGGTCGTGGAGCATCCGATCCGTCCTCCGCACGCCACATCAACGCTTTCATCAACATGCCACCAAAGAAGAAGCTTCGAGGTGGCCGCCCGCTACATCGATTCTACCACCGCCAGGAGCAAGCGGGTGGTGGAGTGGATGTCGCGGAGGAGCGGGCGCCGACGGGACTCATGTCGCCACCAGTCCAAAACAAGGCCCCGCAAGCATCGGGCAACCGCGCATACCCACGCCTTCCCAGAGGTGCAAGGTCAACAACGCCGGTGTTTTAGCACCGCGTCGCTGGAGCAAGGCTGCTGGTGGGTCGCGACGCTCGAGACCAGCATGCACGCCAAGATGCCGGGCGCCAGTGAGGTATGGTCGCCGGACGGGTGTGCTCTTCCAACCCGCTTGGGAGTCCAGCATATCCCGCCTCGCCGCCCATCGCCCCGCCACCTAAGATCAGAGAAGCGCTGGCCCGAGCCCAGCTGCTTTAGATTACCTCCGCGCCACACAAGATCTACGATCGAGGATGACCATTCATAGCCTCATCGGCTTGCAACGGCGATAAGCCCCGCAACCGAGCGATCGTTCCGGCAGGCGCCCAGCGCAAGCCGACGCCGACAAGACCGCTGGGGCGCCACACCACGCACTCCCGCCTCAAGGTCGAGATCGCCGCTTGCCGGGCCAACCCCGACGCCGACCCATCGTTGCCGGACCCAACCGCCGCGATCAACACCAAGTTCTCAAGAACGACGACACGAAGACGCCAGACAGATCGAAAGCTAAGAGAAGCGGCCAACCGACCAGCCGCCGGCCCACCGTCGACGCATGCGCCAGGGAACCAGCGACTTGTCGAGGCGGCAAGTTGCCCCGCGCTCACCCGCGGAGCGCGGCAAGTCCAGGGCCCAAGACAAGAACTTCAAGCCTCGACGTTCTGGAAGTATGATGGCAGGTACATCCGCGGAGTTCTCAAAGATCTACACCATCGCGTGTAGGCTAACGGAGGGCCGACGAGAAGATCCTGCTAACTACTTCCCGTGCTCAAGCCCAACGCCGATTTGGCTCATGCACTTGCCGGACGGCCCATTTTTCGTGGCGACTGTGCATCAGTTTGTCACGCTTTCACGGGCGCCACAAACCACATGGCCAGAAAGCGATTCCATTCGCCCCCGTATGAGGAGAACCCGAAGTACAACAGAATTCAGCGGCAAGAAATCCCGATGTCCACCCCGCCCGGGTTATCGCCAGTTCCAGAATTGGGAATCCAGGATGAGGGAGGAGATGGATGTAAGATTAGAGATGTCAAGATTTATGCCCACAAGTGTGCACGGGCGAGGAGGGGAGGAAAATCCTAGAGATTCGGGGGAGTAGATCCGACAAGGAGGATGCCTTTAAAAGGAATAATCGGAGGCGGAATAAAAAAGAAAGGTAAGGATTGCTAGTTGTCGAGCATTCCGAACGAGGCGCCCGACAAGGCCAAAGCACGACCAAATGAGGTTGGGTGGCCGCCGGCCGACGGCCCGAAATAGTACGCAAGATCCATCGCACTAAGGGCCATGATTCCAAGCATGCAAGAAAGTCGAGCAGATGGGGAGCTACGGAGTGAATACGAAGGCCATGAAAGAAGGCTCAAAAAGGTGGCGGAGGATCCGCAAGAAGCTTCCACCCGGGAGGACGTGGAGATTGCACGCAAGGGAAACTCGGGCCGCAAAGGACAAGAAGAAGATGAGGATGATGAGATGGATGAGGATGAGACTGAGATCAAGAGTTTCGTTATGCACGGAGGTCTTGTGATTGACGAGGCGCTTTGCAACCCTCGCACCCAACTTAAGCAATGGGTGCGGAGGTGAACGCAAGAGTTATCAGAATGAAGCCCCCGGCGGCAGCACGCCATCGCCTTTGATGTTAGGATCACCCCACCGCATCACCGGGGCCGGGTGCCCGCCGTTGGTCTCCCAACTATCCGCAACCTCAAAGTCACAAAGATGAGGAGGCGGGCCGCCTCAATTCATCTCCTCCGCGTTTCAAGAAGCCCCATCCCTGCGAGCTCAAAGAGACCGGACCTTTCAAGGAATAACGGGAAGGAGGGGGGGAATATCAATCGCCGAACCTTTTGGCGCGAGCTGAATTTCAGGACAGAGAG
>JAHHZJ010004225.1:0-10400 GCA_021437245.1 Aegilops speltoides | reverse complement strand
CTCCTTCCCAAAATGAGAGTGCCATCAAGATTGCTCAAACCCAGCCAACCTCAAGACTAAGCACATCCAGACCCATCATTTTCTTCGTGATCATGTGTTGAAGGGTATATTCCATCGAGCATGTGAAGATCAAGAACATTTGGGATATCTTCACAAGCCCTTGGAAGAAGAATTTAGGTTGTGGTGGAGCTAAATATCTTAGAATCTTCAATGTTTTGAAAAGGACACACATCCTAACCCTTATGCATAATTGATGACTTAGATGTAAACATGAAGAAACGTTGTTCCTCAATCAATGAAGAATAACACCTAATGTGAAGAAATCAATGAAGAATTTGATTCTCGTAACCCCCGACAATTGTACGCGTGTCAAATCATTTCTTATAGATGGACTACGCCACCACAAAAGTTGAAAATCCTCAATTTGAGTTTTTTCATTTTTGAAATTCTCGTTTTCAAATTCTTCAACTTTGCAAAATCTTCAGATTTCCGCCGCCTTTCCATTGGCTATATATTTAAAATGAGTTTATGTCCTCACAACATTCACTTATTGCTAATTCTTCGTTTAATTTCGCTATGAATATGATCGACCCTTCCCCTATGCTATACTCAATCCAATCTATCACAAATTCTTCATGTGCATTCTGATTGAAACTGCTCAAAGTCTTCACTAGTCCTTGAAAAGAAATTGGAATTAAACTTTTAAACAAATCTTATCCAAGTTTTCGGTTTTACCGCCAAACCGCTCCGCATCCCATGATGTATTAGTTTAACCCCACGATCTTACACGATCTCATCTCGACAAGAGGGGTACACACGCAAGGGAAAGGGGGGCATGTTCGGCCAAAATCTTCGGGAACAGTTTTCACCGGGCTATAAATACCCCTTTACCCTCCTCACTTATTTATCCGCCGATCGCGCCTCGCCGAGCTCTCTCAAACCCTAGCGCCCACTCCATCGCCCCGGTGAGGAAAAGCTTCACCGCCGACTCATCGCCAGATTGCCCACCGGTCGGAAATCTTCACCCCGACGCCAGAGCCATCTTCCTCCGCCAAGTTAGGGCGGATCTAACGTGAAACTTCACAGCTTCATCTCCCGTGTTCTTCACGTAATTAAAAGTCACCTTTTTACCGCTGATTCTCAAATCTTCCAAAAATTCAAAGGTGTTTTTGCTCTTCAAAGCTTCACAATGAACACCTCAACTATATGTTTTGATTTATCTCCCAGCATTCATTTCTTCAAGATTCCCAATTGGCGGATTTTCAAATGTACAACTCGAACCTAAGACAAACGCTAGTGAAATTCCTCAAGGCTCAACCGTCAATTCCTAAAACTTGTTCCTTTGAAAAATCTTCCGAGAACGATATGACCTCTCCAAATTCCTCGCACCTACACCTGTCATTTGGTATCATGTCCGTCAATCACTAGGTTCTCATCAACTTAACTCATTTGCGGCCAAGAAAACTGATACTTCTTCAGTGCTCTATTGTTCAAATTCTCACCAAGAAAATGGCGTAAGGCAAGAGACCGCAAAGGAGGAAAGAAACCGAAGTCATGACGCTTTTGAAATTCCCGAGAAATATACAAAGACTATCGACACCGATGAATCCAAGTTTGGCAAGGAAACTAAGAACCACGAAGTGCGAACATGAGAATAGAAAGGAGATGGGCACGAAATGGCGAGAATACCGCTATGTCACTCCCAAGTACATGAGGAAATTCGCCTAAATCCTCCATGCCCACGAGCTCCTCCGCACCGCCTGTCACGATCCCACCAAAGATCAAGCATGGTGAAGACTTTCCTCAAGAATGGTCCAGCGCCAAGCCAAATTGGCAAGACAGGCCAAGGAGGCAAGGAGGAAATCAATGAGGATACTGTGTCATTGCTTGAGCCTCGGCGCCGAGGAAATCAATGCCAAAGAAGCTGCGCTGCCAAGTGTTTCACCGTCAGCCGCCTCACGGCCCGCCTCCCCTACCACGGAATTCTCGATCCGGCCATGCAAAATCCTCAGCCCTCCAAGTCCTCAACGCTGCGATCTTGCTACTTGTCAAAGGACTCAAGGATTCTCCATTGCTTCCGTGTTTCAAAGAAGTTCTCAAAGCACCAATGTCCTCAACAGTCCCACTCTTCAAGACAAAAGCAATCGCGGACACGGTCCCCAAGTCCAAAGAAGAAACAAGTTGCATTCAACGCCCTCTCGATGATGAAGCCTCGATGAAGAACTTGAAGAAATCATCGAGACAGATCGACCAAGGCCGCTTAGAGCCAAAATAACAAGTGTGCCTCGCTTTTGATCCAAGAAGATCCTTGACTTCATTGACTTGTGGCATCAGATCCACACCCTCTTCCGGATCCGCCATCGACTCGGTCAAAGTTATATGCTGAACCATTTCATCTCCAAGAGAAATGGAAATTTGAAAAGGCTCGTGAATTGAAGAGAGCAAAGCCGTAAAGGAGAAGCTTCGAGGAAAAACATCATCAACTTGACTCAAGAACTTCTTAAAGCTCAATCGAAATCCAAGCACTCAAAGAAGGATTTTGATGCTTATAATGCCGACCGGCAAGGAGCCAAGGTGAGATTCGCCACCGACGAAGAAAATGTCAATGCTGCAGCTCCATTGCAACAAGAAAATCCTCAGTTAAGAATCTGCCAGCCGAAGAACATGCCAAGATCGTGATGATTTTCAGGCCGATGAAAACACAAGTTCCGTGGTTGATGACTCCATTCCACCGCCAAGAAATTCCTGGCATCCACCGTGGTGCTACTCAAGAATCAAGGAAACAGGCAACCGCATAACCAGCCTAAAGAAACCTGCCACAATCCTCAGCCCTCCCGCCAACACCATCTCCACTTCTTCCTTCCGCCATGAAGTAAAGAAGAAAAAGTCTGCAGAACTAGCTGCAAGGAAGAAAAGGAAGGCACCAACCGGCCAAATTCTTCGGTCAGAAGAAAATGAAGCCAATGACCAGCTCGATTGAAAATCCTATCGATGCCATTCCCATTTCCTCCATGTCATCCAAGGAAATTGTTCCTTTGGAGAAGAATACACGATCCCAAGCGGATCGATGAAGAAAATCAATCTGCTACTTGAACAGCTTGATGAAGAAATTGAAGTGGAAGCTTTCCTTCAACTCCCGCTTCTCACCCGCCTCTCAAATCAAGAGGCAGGTGTTGAGGAAATTGAAAAGAAGATGAAGATGTGGATATTGGGTGCACTACACCTGTGATGAACGATGACTTTGGGAAAGTCAAGACCAATACTCCTCTCTTCACTCCGCTCAACAAGTTCCTACCACCGCTACTATGCTCAAATGGGCTTGAAGAAACTCATCCCACATCGTTCATAATGAAGAGATTTCAGCCACTAGCGCCAAGAACCCATTGCGATCCTCAAGTTGCACAAGGAGAGGAACCAGAAATTCTCACCAAGAACCTAAATTGCGATTCCCGAGGTTGTGCCCAAATCACGATATTCCTCCGCCAAGCCAAAGAATCCGCTGAGCAAGCAAAAGTTCAAGGTCGACGATTTCTTTTCCGAGCATGTGTTCTTCATCGCACATAACTTATGATTCCGTCGAATGAGGAAAAGACGCTCGACCTCACACAAGCAAATTTCTATTCCTCGCTATTTGACAAGGACAAGATCTTCACCATGAGCATATTCCTCATGTGGACATGGAATCACTACCTGCTTTCGAGCTAGTACTCCGTGTTCTTCACGATGCGTGGCTGCTGAATTTCAGACTGATATATGGACTAGAATGAAGAACTCATTCTTCGCCTATGCCACCCCGCACATCACCGGAGATGTCAAGACATCAACTCATGGGTTCTGATTGGATGACTGAAAATACTACTACAAGGCACCAAGAATCAATTGCTTCGTGTCCTTCCTCTTGATCCTCCCCATGAATTCGCTTGTTGCTCTACAATGAACGGAACTGTCCGATCACTTTATGCAAGTGCTTATGAAGCCGAAACCAGGCAAGCCCTCAACCAAATTTCGCCAAGGATTTGTCAGATGTGCCTCTGACCGCCTAGTAATCTTGACGAAGACAATGAGTCGAATCAAAGGCCACGACTCAAATGACGAAGACGTCTGGCATCATGAAGAACATGCTTTTCAATATCATTCATGGCGCTCTGGCCAACTTCCATGATTTCTTCATGAGGACTTCCGCCAATATTGCAATGTCACCTTTTGAGTAGCCATATGCGCCTTTGGATCATGAGATTCATAAGGGCAAGATCTTCACCGAACTACAAGGGACACTTTGAACCATGGCAGCTTCTCGCCGCCATTGAAGTCCTCGTTTACCAATTTCATCATCTCGATGACAAGGGCAAGGCAAGAACTGAATTGATGAAGGCACTCGTCCATTGATGGTGCCTCGCAAGGCTGCATCTTACTCCACCAATGACGATTCTGCCACGCATGACACCGCCGCAAATACCTCAACCAAGCAATGCCTCAAGCCAAAGACCTGTGGTGATGACCGATCGTGAGTTACCTCGCCTTCATCAAGGTTGACGAATCGTAAATGGTGAAGCGCCAATTTGCTGCAATTCTTCAATATGACCTCAACGCATAATGCGGAAGAAAAACCGTACTACCTTCATGAAACCCTCAACCGCACTGGCTGTTTCAATCATGTCTATTCCATGGAAGAATTGAAGACTATGGGTCTTTAGGAAGCTTATGGCTGGTCCGCACTACCTCCAAGAAATTCAAGAGAGTCAAAGTTCCTGATTTGGTGGCTAGCTCTTATTCTTCATCGCTAAACTGATGAATATGAAGATTTGACGACATCGCGGCAGCCCTACTTCAAGAACCAACCCACAACACCGGGCGCCTCCATCAACTTGAATATCTTCGAGGCGTTAGTCCTCGCTTTTGATCCTTTTGGTCATTTGATGACAAAGGGGAGAAATCTGAGTTAGTCTTCGAGCAGGTTTATACTATGATGCTTTTATTAAGTTACAACTCTCGTCTTCCAAAGTTTTATTGGATCGAGTTGTAATCTTAAACTGATGTGCTCGATACTTTTGATCGTGCATTGTGCCGACTTTTGCACTCGTGCTCAATACTTTTGATCGTGCTTCCGATGCTCGATTTTGATACATGTTATGCTCGATGCTTTTGAAGCACTAAGCTCAATGTGATATTTGAGCTCAAACTTTTGATGTGATATTCCGCATGCTCATTCCTAGTCAATACCATTGCATGCATGCTCAATCTCATCGTGCACCATATTTCCTCATGCATTTCAAATTCTTCATAGTATATGTATCAAATGCGTGTATGAATTACAAGATATAGGGGGAGATCTCCATGATTCAAATCTTCAAATGTGCATTGCCTCAAAAGCAAATTCCTCATTATGCACATATTCAAGGGGAGTTCTTCTATATCTTGCAATCAAATTCCTCAATATCAGTATTTACACTTCATATGTTTATCCCCGTTGAAAACTTAACCTATGTTGTCATCAATCACCAAAAAGGGGGAGATTGTAAGTGCATCTAGTGCCCCTTTGTGATTTTGGTGTATTGAAGACTTATAGGTTAAGTAACTGATGCGTTTGTGAGTGTACAGTGTCTATAAGTCTATGAGGAGTTTGATATTTACGAGAAAGTCGACTTAAAAATGAAGTTCTTCGATCAAGACTTTGATATTCAAGACTTTCTCAAGACTTTGAAAGTGAAGAAATTGGTGTGACCATGAAGACTTGATATTCATTCGAGGAATATGAAGCGTGAAGACTTTGGTTTTCATGGTTTCATTTTTCTTCTTGAGTCATAGGAAACACCGTGATCAAAGGGGGTCGAGGAAATACTAAGGAAAATTTCCATGTGATGCTCAACTCAAAATCTACACCTACCAATCCCTTCGAGCGAAGCCATTGAAATCTCATACAGTTCAGTCAAGTTCTTCAGATGATGAGACGCAGCTTCTTCCGTCACCGATGACTTTGTTCGATCGAGGAGTTAGGAATTCACCGTATGAATTGCCTACACCGTGAGGAACATGATAGCCCGAGGACTTTGAAAGTCAAATTTCTAACTGTGTCGTTCAGACCGGCGGACCAAAATATCTTATCCACCTAACGGTCATATCATTGAAGGGCATTTATGTCTTATCATGTCGGCTGCTCCCTAGGCTATAAACACCGTCCTCTACAACCACCGGCTGCCCGAGAGAACTTGACACTTGTCATTTGAGAGCAACCCATCCTCCGAGGACTTTGAGCGAAAATCATCAAGTGAGGAAAATCCAAAACCAAACCCATTAAAACCCCAAGTGATTGAGCATCATCAAGAAATTGATCTCGTGGATCCGACGCTTGTTACCTTTGAAGATCTGGCTTCTTCCAGACGGTTAGGGCGCAAGGTCTAGAGCATCCAAGAGGAATTGTGGATCGCCGAGTGACCAAGTCTGTGGAAGGTTTGGAAGTCACCAAGACTTACCACGAGTGATTGGACGAGCTGCGTGGTCTTAGTTCAAGGAGAATACGGTGAGGATCGGTGTCCTGAAGTGCGGCTCGTAGGACTGGGTGTCCTCGAGTTTAAATACTACCGCTTCCAACCGCATATACAACCGAGACATCGCTTGAACTGGTTTACCAAATCATTGTCTTCACCAACTGACGGTTCTATTTCTTCAACTCACTCATTTCTCATTCTGTTGCATGTTGTTCATATCTGTGCTTGAAGATTTGATCAAGACTTTCACAAATTCCTCACCAATTTCTTCACCGCTTTGTCTTCATCTTGTTATCCCTGGTTTACGCTCTCGCATCTGCTCTAGTCTTTATTTCATCATGCGACTATGTGTAATCTGTGATGTTTACCTCTGAGTACTTATTCACAGAATAGTTCTTCGCTAAGGAATTTCTCACCGCAAATTCCTCGTGAAGAATTTCATAAAATCGCTATTCACCCCCACTAGTCGATATAACGCACTTTCAAAGCCTCGCCGCCTCCTCCACGAGGGGTTCTCGTGCCGACCTCCGTCTGCCCTGGAACTCCGGAGCCGGTGGCGCCGACGACAACGGAGGGACGAGCATCGCCGATCGGCGACGCATGCTCCCAAGGCCGCGTCAGAGCGGCAGCCTCGCCTCCTCCAGTTTTTTTGCGCTATGGTCCGCCTTTCAGCCGCGCTCTCCAGCGGTCGGCCTCCTCGTCAGCGCTTCTCCGCTCCTTTCCGTCCTCCCAAGATCGGCGGCGGATCGACCCGCCAGTGTTGGCGACGCCTCATCACCCCATGACAGAGGGGACGGCGGCTCTCAAGGGAGAGGGGGCTCGAGAAGAATGAAGGAAAAATCAAAGAAGACTCAACAAGATCCAGCGAGAAACAAAAGCGCCAGAAGACTTACGCTGAAACTAACGGCAGCCTTCTCACTTCCCTTCGAAGCGTTGCCGGCCGCCCCGCTTGGTCGGGCGCTTCCTTGAACTTGTTCGCTGCCGTGGCGCTGGCCCGGCGGATGCTCTCTTTCGCCGACTTGGCGGAGGGGCCCTCGTCGGCAGCGTGATGACTTCCACGTCGGCCATCTTCGCGCCGGCGAAGGTGGCCGATGGCTCGAGGTCATTGCTCGCTCTTCTCCGCGGTTCCGCCGCTCACTGCCGCCTTCAAGTCGGGTCGTTGACATCGCTGTCCTCGCTTCCGGGACGAGTCGCTGGGCTCTCTCATGGCACCTCCGGGCTCCATGAGGGGTTCTGCCAGGAGAAACCAATGATGATTAGAAGTCGGAGTCGGCCGCAAAGAAGATCAAGCTACGTAAAGATGCAACTTACCACCGGAGGGGGTTGTCGCTAGCACGGCTCCTGCCAACTGCTGCCCTCTCGTGAACTCAGCAGGCGCGATGTGGTTCACTAGTTCGCCACCTCCCGTGGGCATCTCCTTGGTGCACACTGGCTCAGATCGTGGCGGCCGCCATTTGATGATGAGGTGAGGCCGCCCGAGGGGAGGGACTCGCGCCACGCAGGCGCCAAGGTCGGACCGACGAGGCCCTCCGATCGCAGCAGAACTCGGAGTCGCGCACGAGGCGGCTCCGAGGGAGACAACGACTTGGACCTGGGGGACAACGCAAGCCTGCCAACAGAGGCTCGGGTCAAGGGCGTGTTGACCCTACGCGCCGGTGGAGAGGTTCTTCACGAGAAGTAAGAGCGCCACATCTTCACCGACTTCACCAAATAGATGGGAGGGAACGGGTTGTTCGGCCGCAGCGCTGCACCGCGATGTAGGTGCCGCGCCGAGCGTGTGCTGCCGCCTGAGTGCCGAAGCTCAAGAGAAAACTCCCACAACTCGAGAGTGGGAGAACGTGAGGTAGCCTTCGACAAGGTGGCGAAGGCAGAGCAGCACCACCGCTTTGGGGTGAGGTGGTGCGGCAAGATTATGGAACCTGTGAACGAGCGGAAGAACCTGGGCCAGCTGGCAGCCCTAGCCCGCGCATGAGGTGCGAAGCGAAGATACCCGCCGCCTCTCTGGGCGCTGGCCGGATCTCCCACGGCGGGACGGGCACCAGTCCGCTGGGAGACGACGGGTCCGGCGGAGGAACTCGAAGGCTCCGCCCACGCCCGAAAGCGCCCCACACGCCGGAGCGGGCCGGGGCGTGGCGGAGGAAGAACTCATCGCCGATTTATAGAAGGTGCTGCCAAGGGCGGAGGAAGAAGAGAAGGCAGGAGGGCGTGAGAGGATGCGCGGCAAGACGCTTCGCCTCCCCGCTTATTTATAGCTCCTACGGCCGAGGAGCCGAGGGGCGACGGGATTAATCGCGCCAAGCCCCACGTCGCCTCTGACATTTGTTCCACGGTTATCAAGGCAGAATAACGTGGGGATGCCAACCGCCTATAGTCGAGTGATCCACTCGAAGCCGAGGCGGTAATGGCGGGCTCCCACGAAGCGCCGCCCGTCGCTGCGGTGGGCGACTATCCTCCCACGGGCGCCGCGCGATAGGACCGCCTCGATGGCAGCAGGGAAGTGATTCGACACGCCGTCTCGCTTTTCCCCGCGACTTACAAATAGTGGCCCTCAACAAACCGACTTCGAAGTTGGTTCAAGAAGACAAAGCAGCTTAATCTCGAGTCGGCGCTGGAAGTTTTGAAACCGCTGAAGCCCCACGAGACGGCGCCGCTGGCTTCACCAGCCTGGGACTATCGCTGAGTAATGGGCCACGGTAGGCCGACCCGGACCTGTGATCTTTCAAGACATCGGGCAGGCCACGCCCCAATGAATCCAGGGCGACTTCCAGAGAGGCCGAGTCCAGCCGCGACCTTCAGAGAGGCCGAGTCCCACCGGCAATCTCCGAGAAGCCGAGTCCCAGACGACGATTTTAAAGCAAGCCGACTCGCTTATGCATTTCAGAGTGCCGACTATGGGAGTCGCCCATGACATTTCACGAAGATCGATCGGGCACGCCCCGACATCGCCCCTTCCCGCCACGTAGGGGCGGTATGGCTACAAGGGCAGACGGCCGGGAGATCTCTCGGCAGGCGCGCACTCGCTGCCATGCCCGCCGACCTCAGCCATAGTGCGTGATGCATCGTGCCACGACGCCGGCCTGACGCCCGGAGATCGCAGGCCACCTGTCGCTGGATGAATCAAAGATGGCGGCGCCAGAGACGCCCTCGGAGTCGGCCTCCTGAGTCGGCCGCCTCCCACCAGGGCCCCACAAGCCATAAACCAGATTGATGGGGAGGGCGACAGATGATCGCGATAGACGACGCACTGCTGCCACGACCCCATGACCAAGCTCACATCGGAGCGCCAGACAACAGGCTCGTTTCTCGGGACCCACCAAGCGGCCCTGTCAAGGAAGGACGGCGATGAGAGACAGCATCGGGTCCACGCCACAGATTACCATCGACTCGGGGTAGGCCTATAAACCCCGGGCACCAATGCAAACGGTTGGGCCTCGATAGAGTTAGACACATAGACTGTGGAGGAGAGAACTAGTTTGGCTCTCCCGCCTCCGAACAACTCTAGGAGCACCATTGTAGCCACTTTGCCATAGTGACCATGGAGACTGCAGAGCAGCAGAGGGGTGTTATCTCCTCGAGAGCCCCGGTCGGGTAAGATTCACGCAGGCATGTTCACACCTCATCCTGCTTTCGCACCGCGACGCTCTACTCGCCCCACCATGATAAGCCATCCTTGGCATATGTCGCACCCAACCCCGAGATTTTGTGTGGAGGCTATATATATACCCCTCCACCTCCTCTTCATTCGTGGAGAGAGCCATCGAATCTAACCTACACTTCCAAGATACATTTTCGAGAGAGAACTACCTACTCATGTGTTGAGGCCAAGATATTCCATTCCTACCATATAAATCTTGATCTCTAGCCTTCCAAGTTGCTTTCCACTCAAATCTTCTTTCCACCGATCCAAATCCTAGA
>JAHHZJ010004222.1:0-10443 GCA_021437245.1 Aegilops speltoides | reverse complement strand
TTGTTTGGTGGCGGTCGCGGCAGTGCTGGTGGTGAGGCATCCGGACACCGCGGAGGTGGTCGCATCGTGTCAGCGAGGAGGACGAGCACGTCCGTCGCTACATGGTTGCATTGGAGGGGAGGTTCGACAATACCTGGCAGGTTCTTCAGGGATCTCACTGGAGCTATGATCATGTGATGGTTCCTTATCTTTGGGTGTCCACCTCCCGCGTCGATACCCGTCGGGCGCTACGGTTCTAGTTTTATTAGTGATAATATTCGATGATGTACGGACACCAAGAGATGATGTACTTTTGCTTATAATTATTGAATGCATGCTAATTTGAATACTATACTTTATTTTGTGATTTGGTTTTGCTTATTGAATGCTCATATTGGATAAGTTCTCCTTCATTCCCGTGTGCTAGACAATTTGGTATAATATTCAACCCGTACGTACATCGATCATCGATAGTCAACCCGTGATTTATAATAATGATCTAGTTTAATATTTGAATTATGAACGTAGGCCGAAAATGTCGTACTCATCTGACGACGAAAATCGCCCGGGGGAGTGCGACTGGTGCCACGATGACCGAGGTATGTGCGACAGATTCATTGAGCTGGAGGAAGATCGGCGCTTCAGCATTAAGCTCGAGGAGACTTGCGATGTTCATACGCTACATAGCAGACAATAGTTTTTTCGTAATTAGCACGACTTCAACTATTTTAACGTGTATTTTCATCTTTTCCAATTCGACTAGCTTATCCCATGCTTTGCAAGACGCTATGTCTTGGAGAGGATGGATTTTGAAGATCATGAAAATTTGAAACCAAAAAATTGTCCTAAGTACCGAACATGATGTGGATTTTCAAGTAAAGCTGTACAATGCTCAGAGTGTAACCCATTTTGGTTGCAAAATTGGGATGCATTTTGCAAGATGTATGGTCTTGATGAGGGTATGATTGTCACCATGGATCTTGGTGATCCTACAATCGAGCAAGAGACACCTACGATTTGGGTCTTTGTGCATACACCTCCAGTTCTTCCCTCATGTGAGCTAAACATAATTATTAAGTAATTTATATTGTTTATTTCAAAATATATAGTTGACAACTTATCTCCATTGACAGCTTATTTTCATTCTTCAAAGAATGTGCGGAAGATGGTAGACAGAGCGTACTACACGAAGGCTCGCAATTAACTTATCGGAGAAACGACATCTGGTCGGATTTTGTAGAGATCTTGAGAATTACAATATCTACAATCAAACTCCTCAACATTATGGTCAATACGTGCCACTAGTGCACGTGTTGAACTACTGATAACTACCATGGAGATACCTTGGTAAGATTATTTTTTACTATTACAACATCCGTGCATCTTTTTGCACACTTCTAAAACTAGTACATCATTGCTAACTACGAAGTTATTACTATGTTTTTCAACAGATAATCCCGAATGAGTGTGTGCCTCATCTGATGTATACGCGTGGTAGCCTTCATGTTTTGAACATACTACCAGGTCGTCCTACTAATTTCAACTGTCCATACTGGGTTTCTAAAAGAAGTGGAGACATAACAATCAAAGAATGGAAAAATGTATGGACGTCGTAAGGAGCTTCTTGGAAGCAATAAGCAGTGAAAGGCAAGAATTGGAGACAGGATGATCGCCATTCTTCATAATGGAGAGTCAGGGTCTATATTGTTTTATGCTATTTTACCTTAAGGGTGTTTAGGTCCTATACCTGGTACTGATGATCATGTGCTAAGAACAATTATGTAGGGTTGGGTTCGATGACTATATATAACGAGTAGAAGTAGTATGATGATGAGGATGATGATCGTATGACTTATTATTAATAACGAGTAGAAGTAGTATGATGATGCATGATTAGTAGGACTTTGTTATATACATATATATGATGATGTATGATGCAAAGCATGCATGAGCCATGTCATATCTACGGTGCAATGAACATAGCAGCAGCGTTGATAAACCAAGGACGAAGATAGAGAGGACACTTCTCTCTATTAGCTAGCTAAAATAACAACCTAAAATAAACTCCAAAACCCTAAAGTAGCCACTTTCTTCAAAAAATGACTTTTCGTCCGGTTGGAGCCACCAACGGGACCAAACCCTCTGCGGCTCGGCGCACAGGGCCACGTGGAGGCTCATTGGTCCTGGTTCGTGTTTGAACCGGGACTAATGGCTGGTGGCATTAATCGACCCATTAGTCCGGTTCTTGAACCGGGACTAAAACCTATGAACCGGGACTAATGGGTGGTTTTCTACTAGTGTTGCTGGGAAGGACCAGGAGGATGGGGGCTGACCTTGCAGGTGGGCATTGAGTCGTCATCGAGTACCTTCCTGCCCGGCGGCAGGGCGTCATCGACAAAGCGGCGAAGGGCGGAGTCCGGAGGAGCCACGCCTTGATTCTCCTCTGCGGGGTCTGAGGCGCTCGAGCACGGATATGTCGGCACCATAAACCTCGTCGCCGGCGGTTTGCGGACGTATCTGGGCATGTGTCGCGGGATCCAACGGCGAAGAGAGGTGGAAGAGAGGAGAGGAGAAGTCAATCAAATCCTACGATGCGAGATCGGGATCGGCGGATCGGGATCGGGCGGATCATAAGGCAGATTGCCATCAAAGTGGAAAGGTGCCAAGGCCAGCCCTCTCTTTGCCTGGATGAAGGGAGGAGGGAGGCCGAGATCCATGGCGCGAGGAGGAGGGAGGCCGAGACCCACGGCGCAGGGAGGAGGAGGCCGAGACCCACGGGCGCAGGAGGAGGAGTTGGGACAGGTAGTCGAGGTTGGGGATGCAAGGGTTAGGCGGCGAAGGGATGGAGCGGCAGGGAGAGCGGCAACAAGCGAGTGTGCCGAGGGTTTTTTTCGCTGGTTATTTTTCGTAGGTTTTTTATTGCTGGTTAATCGTTGTAGAATTTTTCAAGCGAGGGGATGGTGGAGGACTCGTGCGTGGTTTTTCGGTTAGTGGCGGGTCAGCGTGAGGTGGGAGGAGGTACCAAAATAGGTACCAAAAATAACCAGGTGAGGTGGGACGAAAATAAAACCAGGAACGCGACCTACCAACTGAGACATTAGGAGTAGAGACTAGTAAGTCGTCTTCCTCCCTCCCTCCCACACTAGCACATCATAACTAATCCATCCCCTAATCACCGCCACCACTGGCCTAATCCCTCTCACCTCTGCTCTACTAAGCGCACGATGGCAGCGGCGACGGCTCCACTGGAGGTTCCCGTGGCGGCGCCAGTGAGTGCCCTTTGTCCCGCTTCCCCTGTCACTTCTAGATTCTTGTAGGTTGTTTCTCACGCTGGATTTGGCCGCGCCAGGTAGGCGACGCCCGTGATTTCGCCGGCGCCGTGCCCCTTCCACGAGCTTCGATGGTTAGGGTTTGGTAAATCCGTGAGGGGGCGACTGCGACGAAGTAGACCTTAGCAAGGTCGTCGTAGCTGGAAGGAGGTGCGTGCCTCTGGTTCGTGTCAGATCTCAAGATTCGTAGCCGGCTGATTGAGCTAGTTTAGTACCCCGCCGGTTCCGTTGGGCCGGCGAAGAGGATTTCTTCAAACATGTGAATACTTTAGAACTTACAGTGTCAATTGATATTTGGCACTGCAATTCGTTGGTGTACTGCTTGGATAAGTGCTTATTTATTAGTTATTGATTCCAGCAAAAAATTACTTATTAATTAATTTTACTAACTGAACTTCTTCATTGGTTACTTTTAATTGAAATATTAAGATGCATGCCACTTTTTTCTCTAGAAAAGAAAAAAATAAAAACTATGCAATAATAAACATGAGTCGATCCAAGGCATCTGATAGTTTGATTCGTAAAATTCTTATAGAAAATTTGTAGCATGTGAACTATTATAATTTTTTTCTACACATCATTTAAGTTGTAAGAATAAGTCCCATATGAAAATTTTCGTGTATGATTCTTTTGTTCTACTATATTGTTAAAAGAAAAATTCCTTGATTCAAACATATCCAGAATACGCATCTTTTCATTGACAGAGAAAAAGAGAAAAAGTACAAGGATTGACACCCAAACTATGTACACAGAGAGGTGTAGATGGGTGCAATTTGAGCATAAAGGCTCACAACAACCATACACTACACGCCCAACAATTTATATGCCACCGCCAGCCGATTATGTTCTCCGCGTGCTTCAGAGCCACCGAGTTTTGACACCTCTTAGAAACCCCTGTTAGCAAAAGAATAGAAAATACTATGAACGAAAAAAGCAAAGAAAGGGAGTTCGTCTTAAGAATAGGAGACACTGGGAAGAAAACGGGCAGAGGCTCATCAACGCCCCGTTTAGTATGAAGTGAAGATGTAGTGTCGAGCCATATGAATTTCCGACATAGCAGCAAGGATTGGGGCCTCATGTTCTCTCCATGTCAAGAACAAACCCTTGGCTTGATGGTTCGTGTTGGCCGTAGCCAGCTAGCCCAACCGGGTTCTATCGCTAGGATCAATGTGAGTGTGCCACCCAAGACATCTTCCCCAGTTTTTTAGTACCTCACTCGTCTACGGGCCACAGGGAAGACGAAGTATCTGCCATTCACTGAGCCAGATGATTTCAGAAGCTTCTCAGGATGTGCTGCGTGTGGATAGGTTGTAAGTCTGCTAGATGTATTATGGTGTGTAAGTTGTGGTGTGGGTGCGTGTGTGTGTGTGGTATGTGTTGTGCATTTTTTTTAGGGCATGTGTTGTGCATTTGATCAGGTTCTGCGACCTGTATCCGTATAGTTAAGGCTAAAACAAAGTTATTAGTAAGTCAGTTTTCTCCACATGTTTTTTCAAAAATAACAATTCACCGCACATGTGAAAAAGAAACAAAAATGAAATATGTTTTACTTTTGGTGGTTCTTTGCTTTTTCCAATTTATTTTGCCATAACTCCGAAGTCGCCAATATCATCCCTCTCCAAGAGTCCTCTCCCGCCCCTGTTCAAGAATGCGTCCGATTAACCAGTTAACTTGCCGACTAATCCCTATTCATAGGGTCACCTACACTAGTGGAAAAACAGGCTTTCCGTCCAGCCCCATAAGTCTGAGCTGTAGGAACGCGACCAATGGGACCTTTAGTCATGGTTCGAGGTGAACCGTGACCAAAGGCCTGGGCCAGGCGCTCGGTGGCCAGCTGGTGCACGTGAGGGCTTTAGTCGCTGGTTGGCGGACAACCGCGACTAAAGGTCCTCAGTTAGCAAGGCCTTTAGATCGCTGGTTGGCGCCAACCGGGATTAAAGGTTAGACCTTTAGTCGGTTAGTCGCAACCGCGACTAATGGCCCGAACCTTTAGTCTGGTTGGCGAGACCTTTAGTCCCGGTTGGTCCGCCAACCGCGACTAAAGGATTTGAGGCCTCATTTTCAAACTCTACCCCCCATCGCCTTTTCAGTTTTAGAAAAACAAAAGAAAATTATGGAAATGTCAAAAAATAAAATAAAATAAGTTTTCCATGTGATATGTGGTCTAGTTGTTGGGAAAATTAACGAATATGAATTTCGACTTTATTTGCAAAATCTCTCGAAATTCTTAAAATTGGCATAACTTTTGCATACGAACTCGGATGAAAAAGTTTTTATATGAAAAATCATCTACTCGAAAAGTTACATCCGAATTTAACCGGGGAACCCGTTAAACATTTTAGAATCCCCAAAACCTAACAGAAAAAAAGATACGGGCTTTTAAGTTCGGAGAGGCAAAAAATTCAAAAATTTCAAATTGTGGTCAAACTGTGGTCAAACAATGGTCAAACTAATTATTCTAGAATATTAGTGTTACTAAATAATTATTTCAGTTTTTTAAATTTTGGTCAAATCTGGTCAAACTGTGGTCAAAACATGGTCAAACTAATTATTCCGAAATATTAGTGTTACTAAATAATTATTGTTTTTAAAACAATAGTTTCAAACTCAAACAGTGAAATGTGTCACTTCATGCTCAAGCTAAATACCGAGGGTTAATAGAATTGACATCCTACTATTGTCGGAAAACAACAAGTGCAGACTTGGAAGCGAGGAGAATAGAACCCGGAAGTTAAGCGTGCTCAGTGGGGAGTGGGAGGATGGGTGACCGTTCGGGAAGTTAGATGATTTGGAATTATGAGGGTGATTAGAGATTAGAGGATAAATTGAGCAGTGATGAGGGTGGTGATTAGAGATTAGAGGTTAAAATAATTCAGAAATTTGAAAATAAAAAAATGAAAAGATTCGCAAAAAAAAATCGTAAAAAAATTTAAACCTACGGAGGAGGCCTTTAGTCCCGGTTAGCCACGAGAACCGGGACTAAAGCCTTTAATCATGATTCAAGAGAGCGACTAAAGGGGGTCTTTAGATCGCGCATAGTTAGTCGCGGTTGCACAGCCGACTAAAGGCCTTTTGAACGCGACTAAAGGCCTTTTCTACCGATGCTAGGAGCCAATAAACTGATAAATCATCCGATTAATTGATTAAATGGCCGATTATCCTATTAATCCCTACTGCCAAGAAACCGAGCAACTACCAGCTAACGATTTCCTCAACAATTTCTCCCACTAGTACTAGTAGTTGTCTTCCCCCTCCCTTCCACGCTAGCTCATCAGCGGTAATCCACCCAAAATGACCACCGCTGCTAGCCTAACCCCCCTTTGCTCTCCTACCCATGCGATGGCAGTGACGATGGCTCCGGTAGAGGTCCCCGACGGCACCGGTGAGTGCCCTCTCTGCCGGCTTCCCGCGCGCAGATTTTCGTATGTAAGAACATGTACCATATGAAAAAAAAACATTTACGATTTCTTTTGTTCTATATTCTTAATTGAAAAAATTGTTGGCTCAAACATGTTTGAAATAATCATTACAATTTTTGAAATACGCTAGAGAGCCCATCTTTTCATTGATAGAGAAAAAGCGAGAAAGTACAAGGATTGTCACCCATCGCCAAGTTTTATTTTGAGCACATTTACACCAAAGCTACGTACACAGAGAAGCGTAATGGGCGCAGTTTGAGCAAAAGAGGGGAGATTTTGAGCCACCAAACACAAAACTTATAGGAACCCTTTGCAATAAAGGCTCTCAACAACCATACATTACACGCCCAACAATTTATATGCCAGCATCAGCCGATTGTGTTCTCCGCGTGCTTCAGAGCCACCTAGTTTTGACGCCTCTCGAAGAATAGAAAAATCTGTGCAAGGAATAAGTAAAGAAAGGGTGTTCATCTTGAGAATAGGAGACGTTGGGAAGAAAACGCCCAGCGCCTCATCATCAACCAGTTTTAGTAAAAAGTGAAGATGTAGTGTTGAGCCATATGAATTTCAGACGCAGCAACAAAGATCGGGGTCTCAGGGGCTGTTTTGTTAGCCACCCAGCTTGCCTGCGAATCACTGGGAGCTGTTTGGTTCCTGGCCTGGATTACCGGGCATCTAATTTTCAGCGCCGCAACCTAGCAGCCGTATGCCGCCAGTAATACTAGCACCACAAGGGCCAGGCTTCTGCGCTCTCTGCCACGGCCTGGCACATGCCGTCACCACTGCCCTCTTCCCAGCCCCCGCCACCATGCCAAGGCGGCCGCCGGTGAGAGGTTCTCCATCCCCTTTCCGCGCGTTGCTCCGATTTGGGATTCTGTTGTGGCCTGATAGCTTCTGTTCGACAGAATGCCTACGAGCTGCAGCTAATCACTTGCACTCACTAGCTGCACTGCTGCAGCTAATGGTCTTATCTTTCTGAAAACTAACAAGAGTGGTCTTGCTGAAAACCAACAATCTCAAGTCCAAATTTGATTAGATGACCTACCAGCCATTGTTCCTCTTTCTGCTCTTGTACAGAGTACAGACACTGCGAATTCACTTATTGATTAATTGTACTAACTTAACTTTGTTAGGGCATCTCCCACGCTGACCAGAAAATTCCTCCGTATCCGTCCGCGGACACGGATGAGGGAGGCGCCATATAATGCTATCATGTATACATCTGCTAGTAAAGAGCAATTTGAAATTTAAATAAAAGTCCGATCCATAGCGCATGACTTTCGCTTTGACGCGTGATTTTGCCGCGCACCAAGTTGATCTTCCGGACGAGCATGATGCTCGGATCCTCTAGCACCTCCACCACGTCCTCCTTCTCCGGAAGGCCATCCTCCGGTACCATGTGGCAGAGGCGGCGGCGGGAGGGAAGAAGAGAGTGGAAAAGGACGAGAATTGGGTGGAGAGCGGCGGGATGAATGAAGAGAGTGGGGATTTTGCCACTGAAACAAGGCAGGTAGCTACAAAAGGGTGGGCTCCGCCTGCCTTTTGGGTGGGCCGAGGTGTCGGAGTCCTACATGCTTGTTATCCAGACTCCGCAAAGCGCCTCCCCACACCTTTGGTTCCAGTTGCGGAAAACATGATCCGGCCGCTCGCCTGATTGATACAGGACCGTCTGGATGGCACAACACATCCGGACCGCACGGTCCGGACGGTTGTGGGCGCTTTGAAGGTCAGCGTTGAGATGCCCTATTTTCTCAGAAAGAAAAATAGAAACCATGCAACTATAAATATGAGTGCTTCTGATAATTTGGTTCATAGGATTTTTATTGAAAACTTGTATTACGTGAACTACTATAAATTTATGTACGTGTGTCAATTAAGGTGTGCAAAATCCATTTATGATTCTTTTGTTCTATATTCTTAAAAGAAAAAATCATTGAGTCAAACATGTTTGAAATAACAGTTTTGCTAGAACTCATCTAGATGAGATATAATTTGGTCTCATTCATCTTTTATAGCCATTGGATGTGATACTATAAGATGCGTGTGTGCTGGCGTGGGTTGTATCTGTTCTTATTTTCAAAGTGAATGAGACCAAACTATATCTCATCTAGATGAGTTCTAGGTACTCCCTTGAAATAATCATTTTTTCTGTAATACGCTCGAGAGCATATCTTTTCATTGATAGAGAAAAAGAGGGAAAGTACAAGGATTGATACCCAAGCTACGTACACAAAGAGGCTAGATGAGCGCAGTTTGAGGTGAACAGGGGAAGTTGAGCCACCAAGCACAAAAGTTCAGGTTATAGGAACCCGTTGCAATAAAGGCTCTCAACAACCATACAATATCGCCCAACAATTTATATGGCGCCACCAGCCGATTGTGTTCTCTGCGTGCTTCGGAGCCACTGAGTTTTGACACCTCTTAGAAACCCCTGTTAGCAAAAGAGTAGAAAAATCTGTGCAAGAATAAATAAAGAAAGGGAGTTCATCTTGAGAATAGGAGGCATTGGGAAGAAAACGGCAGCGCTCTTCAACAACCCGTTTTGTATGAAGTGAAGAGTAGTGTCGAGCCACATGAATTTCCGACGCAGCAACAAGCATCGGGTCTCAGGGTCTGTTTCATTCCCTACCGGGCGGCTTTTAGCCCCACCTGTAGCTTGCCTGCAAATCACTGGAGGTGTTTGGTTGCTTTCCGGAAAAGGTAGGTTCCTGGCCTGGATAACCAGGCATCTTCATTACCTTGTCAGACAGGCCTCCAATTTTCAGCGCCGCAAGCACGCCGCCTTAGGCATGAGTAATAGTGCCGGAAGGGCTAAGCTTCTGTGCTCTCCGCCACGGACCCGCACACACCGTCATCACTGCCCTCTTCCCAGCCCCCGCCATGTTTTATTTTTCTGGGAAAAAGAGCTTTATTTATGTAGGAATAGTTGTACAATCGCTTGTCATCAAGCTAGTCAGAGTATTTGGAGGCTCCGCAACCACAAGTTGGTTCGGAGTTCAACTCTCACCATATAAGCCAAACGATCTGCAGTCCTAGCTATTCTGTAAACGACCAATATGTATACATAAAAGCTCTCTCCTTCATTACCTCCTTAATCTCATTCACCAGATGGCCTAAGTATGACCGATTCTTATCTGGGTCGGCACAATCCAATTGTATGACCAATGGCAACGATGTATGCTCGGGGCCCAGTTTGATTCCTTCTCTCCCGGCTATACATTCTACTTATAGCACATTCGTGCAATGATGTATATACCAACATGCTGAAGCAATATGACCTCCCTTACTGTACCATACCACCATGGATGCACCAGTCGTATTATCACATGTGTTGAAGGACCCATCCAGCGAGACGACGAACCAGCCCACCGGGGAAGGAGGCCATGGAACTGGCTTCCCAACACAGGACCCTTTTCTCTCCAATGTGCCATCAATCTCAACACTTCTTTTTCCTTTTAACATATCATAACCGGACTCACTTCTAATCTGCTCCAAGGAAAACATGTAACTTTGTAAAAATACCTTGGTCGCCTCAACTAGAGCTGGTTCTTTATCATGCAACACATCATTGCGCAACTACCAATTCTGCCATACAATCGTAATCACCCTCGCCCTCTCCTTTTCAGACAAAGTTACGAGCAAATCGAACAGCCACTCCTTAAATCGAACAGCTTCAGTTTGCACCACATTCTCCACCACATCATCATCCAAATGTT